>APFE030575409.1:0-32366 GCA_000404065.3 Pinus taeda
TATTTGATCAGCTTCTTGCCAACCATCTTTCTTGTTCATGATGAATGGGCCTAGGTGGTCTCTGAATTTGAGATTGGCTTTCTTCTTGGCACTATCGAAGTGTGTAAGGTCAGAATTGAGGAGTTGCCTATAGTATTCCAAGCCAAACAATCTCATAGGCACATATCTTAGGAGCCTGTAAGGACAGAGCTCACAGCCATAGATCCTGATGACTGTGTGATTTTGGTATAAATACCAATCACCTATTTTGTAATTCCTGGACAGCTGTAAAATTTTCTGCATATCTTTGGACAATCTGGCAGGAGGATTCCTCTTCAAGAGGCATGTAACTGGATAGACAAATTGGTCAATAAATTCACAGTAGGAGTAGGGAGAGCTCTGGACTTGATGAAAAACTAAAGACCAGAAGATGACAGACCTCCTCTCACCCTGTGAATCCAGCTTCTTGATGGGGCACTGGAAGCAATATGTTTGATAGTACAAGAAGAGGTGATATATGTATGATGAATATTTAAATATTTCTTCCCTGTCTAGCCTCAGCAATTGGTCATGTATCTTGTTGGAAATAAACTTGGCATAATTGTATTTTATAGCAGGGGGCTTCCCAAGGCTATATGCAGATAACATGACCAACACAGTTTCATCAACATGCTCATTTGCGGAGAACCCCAGCACAGAGGATATCATGTCCATAAGGAGATTGCCTACCTCATTGAAATTTGCATATGGGAAAGGAGGTGGCCCAGAAGGCTAGCAGTCTGCTCTCATGAAAGTTTTGGCAACTGCAACAATGTCCATGCTAGAGAGCTTGGAGCCCTCACCCAGCAAATACTTTATGGAAAAAGGGTATAACAACTGGGTTTTTTTGTAATTCAACATTTGATTGATGGAATCAGGGGTTATGTAAAAGAGGATGCTCCCAGATGGAGACTTTACAGCTCTGAGTTTTTGGTCATAATTTTCTGAAGAGAGGTGAATGACTTCAGGAAAGACATTTACAGATGGAAAGAAGTAGGTGGGCGGATTTGACTCCCAGATGCCATACATGTCACAGTTGTCCAAGTGTCTGTTCCTCAGCTGGCAGAAGGTCTGCAGGTGGTTCCTCTCTGCCACAAAGTCTGCAATAAGGAAATCACTGTCCACAAGAGGCATAGCTTCAAGCTCCTTACTGGGTGGATTAATAGGAGCAACATCTAGAGCAGATGGAGTGGCCATGTCTGATGTTTATTGGATGTTTTGCTTGAGCTTAGGATTACTGCAGAGGTTGAGGACTACCTATTGAATTGTGTTTTTTAAAAGTGAGCAGTTCTGAGAGTGTGAGGAAACTTTTTACAGGGTTTATGAACTGTGGGGCACTCTGTTGGAAGAAACTAGAGTGTGTTGAGCTAATTAGTTGGTTTTTCAAAGGGAATTGTGATAACAGGGATGAGTGTGCAGTTATATGGGCTCTAGCAGGTAGCTCGGCTTCTAAAATTGCTTTTTCACGGTGAATTTCGCAGAAGGGCACAAGTTTTTTGCAGAGCTTTGTGGTGCAGGGATTTTACCAAGTTTTGTGGAGTTTTAGTGGATAATTTGACTATGAGTAGCTTTGTAGAGTTTTTTTACGCGAAATTTAGGAGAAAAATGGCACAAATACGGGTGAAATAGGTCGCCTGCGGCAAATACCTGGATTTTTCGGTGCAAGAGGTGTCAAGCTGGAACAATTGCAGGCATTCGAGTCGACTTTGAGGGCGGTAGCATCTTCGGTGGACAAATTTTTTATTTTGGCTGCAAACGACGTCTTCCGCATGCACAACTCTCCAAAAACGGTAAGTTAAAATGACATAAAACAGTCATTTCCCGACTTTTTATGCAATTTTGGCCTTTTGGCGCCTTTTCGGTGATGAAATCATTGGCGGGTCCGGGTACGACAGGGTGACGTGGTGGCTAACATGGGTAGCCAGGTGGCGCGACATGGTAGTAGGGCACACGGGTGGATGGACGGCGTGGAGGCGACGTGGAGTGGTGGTGGCAGACTAGGGCACTGACGTCATGCTGACGTGGGTGTGACGTCAGCGGGAGGGGGCAGGCAGTAAGTGGTTTCCCCGGAGCACCCCTGGGCGGTAAGTGGTATGAGGGGGAGGGGGCTCCAAACAATGCGGGAGGTTGACGTGTGGCGGGGGTACGGCGGTAAAACCGCCAATCCCCCGGACGCAAAACATCGGGCATCTCTCGGGTAAGATTGACCGCCAATCGTTAGATCCGTGAGGCTGGCGATTGAACGGCTGGAGGCAAATATGATGTGACAATCGTTTATTGCCTAGGGGACCCGCCGATTAAAATAATAATTTAAATAAATCGAGCACGGGGGTGGGTTTTAACTTTAGGGTTTCGGGTTAGTTTATAACTATTTTTAATTAAAAAACATTACAAACACAAAGCTTTAGCGTAGAAAAGGGGTAGGAAGGGTTAATGAGGGCGGGGATTTTGATTTTTTGATTTTTAGCCAAAGTTTTTTAACAAAAGCCTATAGTTCAGGGTAGTGGAGGGTTAATATTAACCCCTGGTGGGTTAATATTCCCCAAAAGATGGCTGTATAGCTATAGTGCTAGGGGAGGGTATTTACACAGATTTTTTGGGATTTTCTCATAGCTTTTTGTAAAATTAGGGAAGGGAATGCTTAGGGAGCTAGATAATACATTAGTTGTTAATATGAAATTGTGAGGTGATTGTGTATGGGAAACTGCTAAGTTTTAAGAAGAAAAACTTAGGAATGGGAGATGAGGGAGTTGAGAGTAAAGATTTTTACACAAAAGATGTGGCTTCTTTCCCTTGACTGAACTTCATAGTTTGAACTGGTATTTTGTCATGGAATGAAGTGGAACAGGACACTTGAGAAAATCCCACGGTCCTTGGGGGATGTTAGTAAATGATGTTTGGGAAAAAGGGGGAAATTAGACATGCTTCCATTGTTGTGTCCTCAAACCTCTGCCATGGTCCCAATACCCTGAATGAAATGAGTCTGGTTCTTGATAAGCCAACTGGTGATGGCCCTTCATTTCTGCAACCTTGCACTACTTACCGAACCTAGTAATATCCTAACATTTTTTCTTCACTTGAAGTGGGTGCACTTGAATTAGCAGACCCTGATTGTTCTCCTTTTATTTTGACTGCCCTCCTATCTAAAACTACCCTTATTTCTTCCAAGGACCTAGATTAAGCAGTTGGGCTCCTTCATTTCTCTACCTAGCTAGTCATCTACCAAGCTTGAGCTGTTTGGACAGGAAACATTCTCTATTCTGCAACAAGCAATTTTAACATGGCATGGTCCAGATTAGACTGTTGGGCCATCCATCAAGTATGATTAGCAGCAGTATTTGTAGACTGTGACACTGCCAGAAGATAGTAGTGGCATTTTAACTGGCCACTTTCCTGGTCTTTAGTTTGGGGTTCATTTTCACTATTCCTTTGACCATTTGATTTTCTTTCCTTTTGATTATTCTTTTAAGGCATACCCTCTTTTCATTTTTTAATTGTCCTAGTATGTACACAAAATATGGAACCTTTGTAGCCTGCAATGATGAAACTATTTAGCCCTTCCACTGTCAATCATGAAAGATGAAACCTATTGGTATAGGAACCTAACAGTGGCTCCACTTGGGGATGGCTTTTCCTGGAGGAAAGCCAAGAACAGTAGGTCAGATGGCCTTATTTTCCTTTCCTTATTGTAGTGAATCCTCTTCAGTATTGACACCTTTCATCTGAATCTAGTGAGCTGGTATGCAGTGTCTTACGACCTCATTTGTACAAGAATTACCACTTTGTGTCTTGCTGATCTGTATCATTGTTTATCATTGGTTCTCTGTTTTGTAGAGCTTCCTTAAATTTGTTTGTGGAGTTGTTCAATCATCTATTTCACCTTTGATAGAGTTTGTTGATCACTTTTTCAAAATCTGTTGTAGTTGCTCCTTTATCTATCTGCTGTAAAAAGAAAAAATGCTGAAAAATACACAAATTTATGTACAATATCTGACTGTGCTATGCTCATGGGTCATAATAGTGCTTGAGCATTCTCCCATTTACTGGGCCTTCATCATTATTTGAATCATCCAAACTCTTTAGAAAAAGGTGTTATTGCCTTGCACAACTTGAATTACAAATTGTCCTTTCCATAGAAAGTCAAATTTGCCATGTTTCCCTTTGTCTTCCCTCCTAGTGTCCCATTTCAATACCTTGTTTCCTATGAAAAAGTCTTCAGCTTTGGTTCTTTTGTCAAACACCTTTTTCAGCTTCTCTTGTAGAACCTGGGTTCTATGATACACCTCTTCCCTTGTTTGCTGCAAGTGAATTGTTTGATTGATCCTCCTCTGGATATCATTGGGTTCAGCTTGTATTTCCTGTAGCAATTTGGTCACAGTGACCCCAAGAGATGATGGAAACACTGCTTCCAGGCCATATACCAATTCATATGGGCTAGTACCAATAGATCTTTTGGTGGTCAATCTCTCTGCCCATAGTGCATTTACCAGTTTCTTATGCCAATTCTTTTTGTTCTCCTCCAAGACCTTTTTCATGATATTGATTAGGCTTTTATTGGAGGACTCAACTAGGCCATTGCCTTGAGGGTAATAGGCTGTTGAATGACCTAAGGTAATATGATACTTGTGACAGAAGCTGATCATTCTTTTGGATTTAAAGACAACTGCATTGTCTGTTATGATTTTCTCTGGGCAGCCAAATCTAGACAAGATATTGGTTTCTAGGGATTGTATGATAATTGAGTCATTTTCTTGTCTGCAAGGTATGGCCTCTATCCATTTGGTGAAGTAATCAGTAGCTGTCAGGATCCATCTATGCTAGCCTGAGGACGAAGGGTGAATTTCCCCAATGAAGTCTAAGCCCCATTGTTGAAATGGTTTTTCAGTTGAAATGGGCTTGAGGGGTAAGGGTAGTAACTTTTTCTTCCCTTCAAAGATCTGACATTTATGACATGACATCACAAACTTTTTTGAATCAGCAAACAAGGAGGGCCAATAAAATCCAGTGCTCAGGATCTTATCAGCTGTTGATTTCCAATATAAGTGCCCTCCACAATCTCCTGCATGAAATTCTCTAAGGACTTTATCAGCTTCATCTGAAGTTAGGCAGTTAAGTAGGACACCTTCATGATTTTTCCAAAATAAAACATTATCTATGATACAAAATTTTGAAGCATTCATTTTTAAAAATCTCTTTTTGGTTCTGGATAACCCTGGAGGAGCTTGTAGGTTTAATAATACAAAACATATGTCAGCATACCAAGGTGATTGTCAAAAGGCTTGATTGATCTGTGGAGTCGCCATCTCCTGTTCATTATCCAGTTCATTGATGTCAAGGGCTTGGAAGTTGGTTTCAGTCATTAGTTTAGCTAGCCCTTTTCCTTTTATAAGTTTTGTTAGTTTGATCTCTATATCATATTCCAGAATGTTAGCTATCCATTTGCCCCTCTTACCTTCAATTCCCTCTTGGGTTAGAATGTCTTTGACCATTGCATTGGGCACATATGCAACTATGTGAGAGTACAAGATATAAACCCTGAAATCCTTTATGGCTTTGACAAGGGCATATGCTTGCTTTTCCATGATCTGGTATTTGAGTGGGGCATCTCTAAGGGCTCTGCTGAAAAAGGCAATAGGTTTTTCACATCCCAAGTCATCCTTTTGCAATAAGACAGCAGCAATTGTATGTTCAGAGGCAAAGGAGAACATTGTGAAGTCTCTATCAAATCTAGGGCTTGTAAGAACATGTGTTTTTGTTAAATCTATCTTGATTTCCTCAAAATCATGTTTGGCTTCAACTGTCCATTTGACTTTGGCATCTTTCTTGAGCATATTGTTCAACAATCATATTAGCTCAGCCAAGTTAGGAATGAATCTTCTTAGGAAATTAATCTTTCCTAAAAAGGCTTGTAATTCTTTGATGTTTCTTGGATGAGGCACCTGAAGGATAACATGGATCCTATCAGGGTCAATTCTTATGCCATCGTTTGAAATTATATGACCTAGGAGTTTGCCTTCTTCCAGGCCAAATAGTGATTTCTTTGGGTTCAAAGAAATGCCATATTTTCTGCAAATTAAGAACACTTGTCTAAGATGTTTTAAATGTTCTTGGTCTGATTTTGAGAAGGCTGTTAGATCATCAAGGTATATGACTAAGAAATCATGGATTTCTTTAGCAAAGGATATGTCCATTTCCCTCTGAAATGTGGCTCCAGCGTTCTTGAGTCCAAAAGGCATTTTGACATATTTGAAAGTTCCCCAAGGTGTGGTGAAAGCTGTTTTATCTTGATCATCTGGGTGAACTAGAATTTGATTGAATCCTGAGAAGCCATCCAGTAGTGAGATTCTTGAAGCTCCCACTACCCTTTGTAGGATGTTATCCATTTTTGGCAAGGGGTAGTGGTCTTTGAGAGAGACTTTGTTCAAATTTCTGAGATCAACACAAAGTATTATCTCTCCAGTTTTCTTTCTTGTGGGTATAAGGTTTGAAATCCATTCAGAAAATATTATAGGTGCAATGATTCCAGCTTCATACATTCGTTTTACCTCCTTTTCAATTAGGGGAAGAAGGACTGGATTCACTCTCCTCAACTTCTGTTTAAAGGGTTTCTGGTTTTCTTTCAGGGTTATTGTGTGTTGGATGACTGAAGTATCATAGGATTTAAGGTCCTCATAACTCCAGGCAAACACATCTTGAAACTCTTTGAACAGTTCAATATATTCTGATTTCTTGTCAGGAGGTAAGGTTCTAGAGAGCTTGACCATTTCGGGATTTTCAGTGGTCCCAATATTACACTCCTCAATTTTTTCATTGATGGGTTGCATCTTTGGTTTCTTAGGGATGTCATTTGAATAAAAAATGTCTTCTAAAGGAGTAAGACCTATGGGCAAGAAATTATCCTTTAGTTGAATTACTTCAGTTTCTTCTTCAATAATTTCATCAAGTTCGGCTAGTCTTAGCTTTTGTAAATTGGCAGAGTCAAAGGTTGTAGGATGTAATATCAGATCTGTTGTTTCAGCTGATATACTTGTCTTAAGTTCATCAATTTTGTGTTGATCATTCCTAATGCTTGTGTCTATGTTTACTTTTGAGAATTCTTCTTTCATGGTCAGAAAATTATTTATCTGAGTATCATTCTCAAATACTTGCCAGTTATCTACATTGTGTGGGACTGAAGGCCTATGTTTGATTTCAGTAGTGAACTGGTGGTTAGGCCTAAAAGGAAGTTTACAGGTGCTTGCAAAAGTTGCCAAACTATGAGTGTGCAAGTTGTGGCTTCTGGGTATTTTGGTGAGTTGATATTCCAGGAAGCTGTTAAGCAAGTCTGTTATTACTGTCCTATAAGACCTTAGCCTGGGATCATTTGTGACAAAAGTTCCCTTTATCTGTTGTATAATTAGGTCTGAATCACTCAAAATGGAAACTTTGGTCACACCAAGACTCCTAATCAGTTTAAGACCTAGCAGAAGGGCTTCATACTCGGCCATGTTGTTTGTACATCTGAAGTTGAGCCTGTATGCATGACCTAGAGCATGGTCATTTTGAGTTTTGTGTATCCAAACCCCTGCCCCTGCTCCTAGCTTGTTTACTGACCCATCAAATTCTAAATACCACAAGATCTCTTGATCAATGCTTCTTTTAATGGATTGGCAGATTTGTTCAGTGGGCTAGTCTAGCTTTGGTGATTCTTGTGATATATTCACAACCTGTGTTGGGTTGATCATATCAGTAATCTTTTGACCTTGAGTAGTCGACTGTTCATTCATGTGTCTGGTTTCTGTTGTTTTTAGGAGCTTGACCTCAGTTTTGGGACACATATCAGCATTGTACAATATAAATGAGTCCAGGTCTGAATGAATGGAGTAGATTGGGAAGTTTTGGGCTTCTCCTTACTGCTAACCACATTTTTCATCAATGTTTCTCGGTATAATCTCTTTGGCTGGCCAAACACTAAAATTGTGGCATATGACATGTCTAATTGCAGAGATCCTTGGAGTTTGGCACCCCATGATCTTGATAAGAGCATACCATATTTAGGTGGAATGTCGGCTACTACCACATCCATTAAAATTGTTTTAGTTGGATATTGGACTAGGGATACACAAAGGTCTTTGATCAGGCCTAAACATCTCACCTCGCTCAAATCAAATGAAAACAAATCTTTATAGGGTCTGGTGATATCTAGGTCAAGTTTTTCCATTACTAATTTGGGCATTAGGTTATGGGAGGCCCCTGAGTCAAACATGGCACTGTGTAGCACCTTGTCATGAATATTTAGGCTTACATAAAATGGAGGGGTACCTCCATCCACTGATTTGCCATTGACTTCTGAGCCAAAAATCAGCGTTGGCTGGTCATCCGGAATATTAACTGCATCCCTATTCTCTGGTACTTGCAATGATCTCTTGATTTGTTGTATGAAGACCTCATGTTTGGCTAGTTCAGAAAGAGGAATTGCTACTTTCAGTTTGCCAATTTCTGTTTCTAGATTGAAAGGCTTTTCCATCTGAACTTTTATATTGTGAGCAGCAAGTTTTTCCTTCTCTGCTGAATTTTGGGTGACCTTATCCTGGTCAGGTACACTGTTTTGGGGTATGCTTGAATTGTGTCTGTTTTCTAGAGGTCTGCCCAAGCTCTCTGTTGGAAGAGATGGTGTAGATGAAGGATTTACTGGAGGCTGTATATCAGATACATCTTCCACTGTGACCTCCCTTTGGAGTTTTTTATCTAAGGACTCTGTTAAGACAGATTTATCACTGGGTTTTTTGGGCAGTTTGGTGTTTGTTTATTTGGTATTCTCAGGTACATCTATGGTTCTACTTCTTAACTTGTATTGTTTTTGTACTTCATAGACTATTGTGTCATACCCTTCTCGGAAATCAAATGACTCACCATATTTTGTTTGGAATTGTTTGTATTCTTGGGCTTACTGATCATCTTGTGTTAAGAATACTTGTTGTTCACTGTCCAAACCCATTAGATTGATGTGGGGATCTTCTACTTGTTCACTAGTGGTTGAGGCCTCTACATAGTTTTCTTGAAATGGAGGTCTGATATTCTGATCAGGACTAGTCCTCCCAGTATTTGGGTTTTGATTTTTTCTAAAATTGGGATTCCTAGTAGTGTTACTTGTTTTCCCTTCCCAAGAGGACTTTCTCTCCATGGTCTCAACTGTATCCCCCAACCTCTCCATACCCTTCATGATTGCATCTAGCTTTTGGTCAAAGGTTGAGGGTTCCTCATTAAATGTTGTTCTTCTCTCATTTTTGGCTCTGGTTCTCTTGGCAATCAGGTTTGCCTCCACACTGACAGCTATATTCTGCATGTCTGGAAGACTTGGAGGTGCTCTTTCTCTTAACTGATATGCCATATCTGAATCAAATCCATCAGGGAACTTGATCAGGGCCAGATCAGGTGGAGGTCTTAGGTTCCGAGGAATGGCGTTGTATACATTGTTTAACCTAACACAGTAATCTTGAACTGTTTCTTGTGGACCCCTTTTCAAATTATCATACTTTGTTAGTATGTGAAGAGGGTCTTTCTTCTTTTCCCATATGTTTAAGAATTTTATGTATAAGGCATCAGGATTAAGTATAGATTGTGCAGCCAAAGACCTAAACCAGGTCCTTACATCCCCTGTTAAACTTTGTACAAAAATTTTCATTCTTCCATCTTCATCATCTATTTCATAGTTCTCAAAGTAGTCTTGCATTCTCTTGGAGTGTTGTTGGGCTGTGTAAGAGCCAGTACTATCAAAGTAAGTGATCTTGCTTTGATAATCTTGGGGCATAGCCCCTAGATTTGCAAGCAGGTGTAAAGGTGCATATCTGTTATCCATATTTGCAGGGACAAAAGGGACAGCAAGAAGGAGTGGAGCAGCTGGAACAACAGGGATAATAGGAGTAAGGTGTGTTGGGGATGGAGGAGTGGGGAAGCTACCTTGGGAAGTGGATGAGGAACTAGGACAAGTGGGGGTTATGTGAGGATAAACTGATGCTTTGGTAGGGGTAGGAATATAGCTCTGCTGAACTGGTTTAGCACCTAAATCTGAGGGCTCTCCTAGCTGCTCTTGCTTCTTTAAGATCTTGGGAATTAAATTGGGGTTTTCAAAGACAGCTGGGGGATTAGGGTTAGGGTTGGACCTGGTGTAACGAGATTTCTTCTTTGGAGCCAGCTTCCAAGTTTTTTTTCCTTGTTATTCTATGAGAAGGTTTAAACAGGAAGCTTGTTTCCTTTCAAGTGGTAATTTGAAATAAGTCCCCAGTGGAGTCGCCAATGATGTTATCACTCAGGTTGTTCCTTGCTTCCTATAGGGAATACGGCCGAGGTAACCACTAACCAATCTTTTAGTTACAGGTCCTAGCCTACCTGCAACCAAAGCGGGCTCTCTCTTTATGATTTAGCTTTGTTGGTGGATGATTTTAGGCTAGTTATGGTGTGTTGGTTTTGTGTTGAAATTGGTTGGTTGGTGAATTCAAACAAAGCATGAGGTATAAATTGCAGAGAAGTTAGGGCCATTGGGCAATGGAGTTCAAGGCAATGTGCTGCTGAAGTATGTTTTTGAAGACAGAGTATTGCTGCAAATCCAGATAGACATCTGTGGAACAATTTTTTAAGATTATGTAATGAAGTTATGGAATTAGTGAGTGAAAGGCAATTGAGAATCTTCCACTATGCTAACAAGGGGACAAATGAAAGTATTGCTTAAGAGCAGTTAAGAATTCTTAAAGAATATTCACAGTGAGAGAATTAGTTTGGACATGAGCAATTAAGAATTCATATCCATGGCTAATTCAAAAGAAAACATATTTAGAAGTAGAGATTGAGCATAGGGTGTATATAAACAAATCCTAAGCTATTATTTTTCTCTACTTACTATGATCATGAACATATATAGATTATTGCATACACAGAAAGACAAGAACACAGTTCAGAATAACTTATTGTTCCAGCAAATGACACAGGAAATTTTGCAACATAACACAACCATTCATCTCCACTTTCAGACAGTATAGGAACTAGGAACTCCACCAGCAATTTGTATTAGCAAAATGTCTCAGATATACAATACAGCTCTTCTGAAAGAGTTTCACTACAACCAACCCTCAATACGTTCTTTGAGGGGATATATATACAAAAAATAGGATAAAATATCTAAATAGTGAGTTATTGTGCAATAAATTGCACCACCAACTCTCTTACAAAAACTAAATGAAAGATATAACTACATCATTTAATGTTGAGATGGCAACTATCTTTCTGTCAGACAACTTTTGACTTTTTGGCTCAAGAAAGTTGGCTGTAGCTGTGCCTTTAATTCTACGTTAGTTGAGCCTGTTGCCTGAGTGCTTTGATGAGTCACTGTACGGATGCTTCCTGTGATATCTGCGTGCTGGATTATCTGCTGACCTGTACTGTGACTGAGATTTGAATTTTCACAAAAAGGAATAATATACTGGAATCACCTGGGCAGAATTTCTAGCATTGCCTGCCACCAATCAGCTGGAGGTAGCTGATGTCTCCTTATTTTTACCAGTGTTTCATCTACTTCTGTATATCTGTAGAAGTTTGGAGGCACTTCAAACAGATGATTTATCTCATGCTCAATAAAAAATAAATTTTCTAATTTTTCATACAGAGACTTCCCAGAGGGAGGCCCTGCTTCTTCTGTGGAGCTGGTGGATGCTGTGATCTGATTCTCAACATAATTGTTGATCCTTGTGATATATTGATCATATGACAACAGTTGTCCTGTCCCAGTCACTAGGCTAGGCAATCCTTTATCCTGCAATATTGTCATCTTTGCCCTGAATTCATCAATTTCTGCCTTCATATCCTGACATTTCCTTTCTAGAGTTTGAGTGAAATTTCTCAAAGTCAGCACTTTCTTGGCTGTCAGGATAATGTCTGTTCTACTGTTTATTTCTAGTGCTGCCAATTCCTCCCTAGTGTGAGTATTGAGGAAATGTATCATTTTATTGGCCTGCTCAGGCATGATTCCTAGTGCTATTCTGGCCCTTTGCATTTCAACATGAGCTATTCCTATTAGTTCAATCTGCTCATGTATTGCATGGATTGACCTCCATTGGTCATGGATTGATTGGCCAATTTTGGCCCAAATTATCTTCTTGATTTCTGCCAAGGTCTTGCCTAGAAGTAATTCTTTTTCCAAAGCTTTCACTTTGGCTTCCAAGGCCTTTATCTCTCTCTGCTTCTCTGCCACTATTATCTTGGGCTTTTCATAGCTGGCCTCTAGCTTGGCCAGTCTATCTTTGGCTTGATTGATTTCTGTCACCTGAACCTCAAGTTCCTTGACAACTTTCATCAAGTCCTCCATGCTCATGCTAGATTCTGTTGCTGTTGTTGTTGCTGCTGTTGCTTCTGTTGTTGATGTGGTTGTGGTTGGTGCTGGAATGGTAGGAGGGGCTGTTGCTGCTTGTGTAGGAGGGGCAGGGCCAAGAGTTGTAGATGTTTGAGAGGGCTGGGAGGTTGACTCCCCTTGCTTGTCCTGCAATGCCTTTTTCAATTTTGCTTTCATTTGCAATATTATTTGATTCATCATCAGAAGCAGATCCATGGCCTCATCAACTTGATTTTCTTGTACAAGTTCTGTTGTTTGAGGGTGAATGGTTGGAGGCAATTTTGCCTGCTTTCTCAGTGCAGCAATGTCATCCTCCTTTTTCTTCATAAGGGCCTTAATACCCTTTGAGTCTTTAGGATCATGTCCTAGATCAAATATTATGTCTTCCAAATTTTTTATTCTGTTGTCCTTAGCAGTGGAAGACATCCTTTCTAAATCAAGCTGTGTGTTTGTATTCCTTAGTGATTCTTTAATTGATGGGCCAGCATAGCCCTGTCTGCAAGTGTGGCATAAACCATTTCCCCAGTCTGTTTGTGTAGCTCTATCTGATCAATGAGGTGTATGTCCTTGGAGAGGACCTCTAAACTTGTTTTGGTGTAGTCTGCAGATGATCTAGGATTTGGGATTTTAGGCTTAAGATGAGTAAAAATCATCTTATCCTCCTTGATGTCATATGCTGCCATCAATCTCTGCTGCTTGGAGGGTGTTGTCTTCAAGAACTGATCATACAGTTGAACTCTTAAGAGTTCATTTTGGGCCTTGATCTCCTTAAAAGTTCCTTTGACTCCAGCTGGTTGCTTGCCCTGCTTCCTTGAGGAGGATACCTCTGTACTTTGCTGCATGGCATGTTCCTGCTGAAATGAACTAGTGGCAGTCTGCTGGCTGGATTGTCTTTCTCTTCTTTGGCTTTCTGCTCTTTCTTCACTGATGTCTTCTTCCTCGGTCTAAGGGTCAATTCTTGGCCTCTTGGCCTCTGGTTGTTGTGTTGAACCATTTGGAGGTGTGACCTCCTCTCTATCTTTTTTTTTGCCTCTGTCTTCATTGAGAGGTGTTTGCAAAACTGGGATTTGGGGTGGTTCAGCTTGCTGTAAAGGGGCATGCCCTTGACTTTGTTCCTTTGAAGTGCTGGGCTGCCCTGCCTCTGTCTCTTGCTGTTCATCCATCACCTCTTTGCCTTTTGTTGTTGTTGTTGCTGTAATAGATGCCTGCTGGGTAGTTTGTGCAGCTGCAGCAGTGGATGTTCCTTCTCCCACTTGGACTGGTTGCTTGAATATGACCTTCCGACAAGAATCCAAGTCAAGAGTTTTCTCTAAGTCTTTCATAGTCTGCTCCATTGTTTCCTCCTGAGTAAATTCTTGTTCATGATGAATGGGCCTAGGTGGTCTCTGAATTTGAGATTGGCTTTCTTCTTGGCACTATGGAAGTGTGTAAGGTCAGAATTGATGAGTTTCCTATAGTATTCCAAGGCAAACAATCTCATAGGCACATACATTGGGAGCTTGTAAGGATAGAGCTCACAGCCATAGATCCTCATGACTGTGTGATTTTGGTATAAATACCAATCACCTATTTTGTAATTCCTAGACAGCTATAAAATTTTCTACATATCTTTGGACAATCTGGCAGGAGGAGTCCTCTTCAAGAGGCATGTAACTGGATAGACAAATTGGTCAATAAATTCACAGTAGGAGTAAGGAGAGCTCTGGACTTGATGAAAAACTAAAGACCAGAAGATGACAGACCTCCTCTCACCCTGTGAATCCAGCTTCTTGATGGGGCACTGGAAGCAATCTATTTGATAGTACAAGAAGAGGTGATAGATGTATGATGAATATTTAAATATTGTTTCCCTGTCCAGCCTCAGCTGTTGGTCATGTATCTTGTTGGCAATAAACTTGGCATAATTGTATTTTATAGAAGGGGGCTTCCCAAGGCTATATGCAGATAGCATGACCAGCACAGTTTCATGAACATGCTCACTTGTGGAGAACCCCAACACAGAGGATATCATGTCCAAAAGCAGCTTTCCTACCTCATTGAAATTTGCATATGGGAAAGGAGGTGGCCCAGAAGGCTGGCAGTCTGCTCTCATGAAAGTTTTGGCAACTCCAGCAATGTCCATGCTAGAGAGCTTGGAGCCCTCATCCAGCAAATACTTTATGGAAAAAGGGTATAGCAGCTGGGTTTGTTTGTAATTCAGCATCTGATTGATGGAATCAGGGGTTATGTAAAAGAGGATGCTCCCAGATGGAGACTTTATAGCTCTGAGTTTTTGGTCATAATTTTCTGCACAGAGGTGAATGACTTCAGGAAAGACATTTACAGATGGCAAGAAGTAGGTGGGCAGATTTGACTCCCAGATGCCATACATGTCACAGTTGTCCAAGTGAATGTTCCTCAGCTAGCAGAAGGTCTGCAGGTGGTTCCTCTCTGCCACAAAGTCTGCAATAAGGAAATCACTATCCACAAGAGCCATAGCTTCAAGCTCCTTACTGGGTGGATTAACAGGAGCAACATCTAGAGCAGATGGAGTGGCCATGTCTGAAGTTTATTGGATGTTTTACTTGAGCTTAGGATTACTGCAGAGGCTAAGGACTGCCTACTGAATTGTGTTTTTTAAAAGTGAGCAGTTCTGAGAGTGTGAGGAAACTTTTTATAGGGTTTATGAACTGTGGGGCACTCTGTTGGAAGAAAACAGAGTGTGTTGAGCTAATTAGCTGGTTTTTCAAAGGGAATTGTGATAACAGGGATGAATGTGCAGTTATATGGGCTCTAGTCGGCAGCTCGGCTTCTAAAATTGCTTTTTCACGGTGAATTTCACAGAAGGGCACGGGTTTTTTGCAGAGCTTTGGGGTGCAGGGATTTTACCAAGTTTTTGTGGAGTTTTAGTGGATAATTTGACTGTGAGTAGCTTTGCAGAGTTTTTTTTACAGGAAATTTAGGAGAAAAATGGCACAAATATGGGTGAAATAGGTCACCTGCGGCAAATACCTGGATTTTTTGGTGCAGGAGGTGTCAAGCTGGAACAATTGCAGGGATTCGAGTCGACTTTGAGGGCAGCAACATCTTGGGTGGACAAATTTTTGATTTTGGCCGCAAACAACATCTTCCGCATGCACAACGCTCCGAAAATGGTAAGTTAAAATGACATAAAACGGTCATTTCCTGACTTTTTATGCAATTTTGGCATTTTGGCGCCTTTTCGATGATGACGTCAACATGATGTCATCGGCGGGTCCGGGTATGGCAGGGTGACGTGGGCGGCCAGGTGGCAGTGACACGGTGGCAGGGCACGCGGGCGGATGGACGACGTGGAGGTGACGTGGAGTGGCGGTGGCAGACTAGGGCACTGACGTCATGCTGACGTGGGTGTGACGTCAGTGGGAGGGTGCAGGCGGTAAGTGGTTTCCCCGGAGCACCCCTGGGTGGTAACTGGCATAAGGGGGGGGGGGCGCTCCGAACAATGCGAGAGGTTGATGTGTGGCGGGGGTACGGCGGTAAAACCGCCAATCCCCGGGACGCAAAACATCGGGCATCTCTCAGGTAAGATTGACCACCAATCGTTAGATCCGTGAGGCTGGCAATCGAACGACTGGCGGCAAATATGATCTGACAATCGTTTATTGTCGAGGGGACCTGCCGATTAAAATAATCATTTAAATAAATCGAGCGTGGGGGTGGGTTTTAACTTTAGGGTTTCAGGTTAGTTTATAACTGTTTTTAATTAAAAAAACATTACAAACACAAAGCTTTAGCGCGGAAAAGGGGTAGGAAGGGTTAATGAGGGCGGGGATTTTGATTTTTTTATTTTTAGCCAATGTTTTTTAACAAAAGCCTATAGTTCAGGGTAGTGGAGGGTTAATATTAACCCCTGGTGGATTAATATTCCCCAAAAGATGGCTCTATAGCTATAGTGCTAGGGGGAGGGTATTTACATAGATTTTTTGGGATTTTCTCATAGATTTTTGTAAAATTAGGGAAGGGAATGCTTAGGGAGCTAGATAATACATTAGTTGTTAATATGACATTGTGAGGTGATTGTGTAGGGGCAACTGCTAAGTTTTAAGAAGAAAAACTTAGGAATGGGAGATGAGGGAGTTGAGAGAAAGGATTTTTACAAAAAAAATGTGGCTTCTTTCGCTTGACTGAATTTCATAGTTTGAACTGGTATTTTGTCATGGAATGAAGTGGAACAGGACACTTGAGCAGATCCCAAGGTCCTTGGGGGATGTTAGTAAATGATGTTTGGGAAGAAGGGGGAAATTAGACATGCTTCCATTGTTGTGTCCTCAAACCTCTTCCATGGTGCCAATACCCTGAATGAAATGAGTCTGGTTCTTGATAAGCCAACTGGTGATGGCCCTTCATTTCTTCAACCTTGCACTACTTACCCAACCTAGTAATCTTAACATTTTTTCTTCACTTGAAGTGGGTGCACTTGAATTAGCAGACCCTGATTGTTATCTTTTTCTTTTGACTGCCCTCCTATCTAAAACTACCCTTATTTCTTCCAAGGACCCAGATTAAGCAGTTGGGCTCCTTCATTTCTCTACCTAGCTAGTCATATGCCAAGCTTGAGCTGTTTGGACAGGAAACATTCTCTATTCTGCAACAAGCAATTTAAACTTGGCATGGTCCAGATTAGACTATTGGGCCACCCATCAAGTATGATTAGCAGCAGTGTTTGTGGAGTGTGACACTGCCAAAAGATAGTAGTGGCATTTTGACTAGCCACTTTCCTGGTCTTTAGCTTGGAGTTCACTTTCACTATTCTTTTAACCATTTGATTTTCTTGCCTTTTGATTATTCTTTTAAGGCATACCCTCTTTCGATTTTTTAATTTTCCTAGTATGTACACAAAATATGGAACCTTTGCAGCCTGCAATGATGAACATATTTAGCCCTTCCACTGTCAATCATGAAAGATGAAACCTATTGGTATAGGAACCTAACACAGTTGATATAGTATTCTATGCTAAATGGATAATTTATTCCATGCTACTATAGCCAATCCTCATAATATTTTATGTTAAATGGATCATTTATGCCACACTACTATATTAAATCCTCATAGAAGATTAAATAATCCATAGTTCAATACTCCACAAGATCAACATTTATTCAACAAATTTTGTAAATATAATCATTAAATAACACTCATTCCTCTCGCTTGTCCTAGTTCTACATGTATTTGACCATTATTTCTCATTCCATAGTCTTACAATAAGTAAAATTAATAAATCCTAAAACCATTCCATAAATAACCCATAAATCACTGCATAAATCATATTTTTCCTAAATCCTTAACTCACTCCATAAATCATATTTTTCTAAACTCTAAAATCACTCAATAAATCATCATAAATATTTCATGTTTTTTCAAAATAGATTTACTTTTACTTTATCTACAAAATATCTATCCGTAACTTTTCTAAAACTATAATTCATTAATTCTAAAATAATAAAATATATTAACTTGGAAATATTTGTTTATTTACATAGACAAATATAAAGTATTGTCAACATAAAAATCAAAAAATAATTGTTGTAATTAAAAGATATTCTACTTTTAATATGAATATAAAAAATAATAAAATTTAATTATTCAACAACATTTATTTTACAACATTTTTTATAGTAAGTTATATACACAATATTATGGTATGTTACACAGGGATATCATAATATTGTTAAGTTAATGATAAACATCATTGCATGGAGTCATAATATGGATATATTAAACACATGCAAATATTTCTTATGATATATATATTCTTAGTCTATTAGTTTATCAAATTTTTTTATTTTTGTTAAGATGTTAGGTTTTTGTATTTAATTAAATTCATCTCCTAGAATTTTAATTTGCAAATACCTAAAATACATTTAATGAAATAAATGTCGCAAATTTGAGAATTGACCATTAATAAAAGTGTTTAAGATAAGGCATTTGAATAGTTAAAATTCTTTTAAAAATAAATAGAATACTATAACCAAAATCTAGAACATAAGAGGTCAATATTGTTACAAAATCTATTTGGATCAAAAATATTCTAAAGCCTTTAAGATAAGGTATTTGTGTTAGAATATTATATATATTATGGAGCAATGGAACACATAAAATATTGCAGAAATATAAACACAGAAAATGCACAAAACAAGAGAGACAAAATATACGTGGTTCACCCAATTAGGCTACGCCACCTCAAACAACCAGTCCTTCCTTTTAATATCAGCCAAAATGAGGACACAACTACAACAAACCCCGTAATATCGCTGTTTCCTCTAAGTCTCCTCTTGCCTCGCTCAACAGAATACACATCAATCTCAACCCTCAAATACAATGCCCTCATACAAGAGAGGGTTTCCCTCTAGGAAAAAACCTAACTAAACATAATTCTACTTCTATCATCACTAAGAACGGCCAGATTGACTAGAAATTACTATTACTTTTACAAGGCAATTTTACAGCTATTTTTAGCTTCGGGGGCGCTGCCCCCAAAACCCCCCGCCAGGAGGGGGGCTCCCAAAGGTTGCAGTCGCCCCCCCCTGGACCCCCCCTGCAGCAAATATTTTATGGGCGGTGATGCCGCCCCCATTTTTAACTGGGGTCCAATGTGGTGGTACTTTTGAATATAGAAGATAATCAGGCTCCACACCCAACAATTTGGAAATTTGAAATTCATAAAATAATAATTATAGAATAGTCTTATTAATATGGTGGAGTTAAAATAGTTTTTTTGAGCTTTGCAACCCTAATGGTCATGCAACGATGAGGTAGGCAGTGCGGAAAACCACAAATATAGTCAGATAGTGAGACTAAAAGCAAGAGATCACAACAATGACAGAGGAAGATAGGAGGGGAGAGATCCCCTCCTATAGAGTTGCAGAGGCATGAGAAGGAATGAGCTACAACAAACTAGACGAGGAAACAAAGACACAAGAACCTATCCTCAGAGCAAGATGGCAGGCAGGAAGTAGAGGCAAATGCTTACCGTGTGCAGTGGAAAAACCGAGATTGATTATTCCCATGAATAAACTTGAGCGCTATAGAAACTATATGAAGTACCACACATTAATATGTAAGTTCATTGGCATATGGCCGTCAGAAAAGGACCTAACCAGATGGATACAACAAAAATGGCAACCTTGAGGCCACATAGAGCTGTTGTTGGGCTCGTGAGGCTTCTTTAAGGTAATTTTCTGAAACCCTCAAGATAAAAAAGGAGTGTTTCAAAACGGTCCATATTTTCATAATAATGTGGGTCTATTCATGAGGTACTAGGAGAAGTGTTACAACACTGATAAAGAGAAATTCCTAGCAATTCGTGTGTGGGTAAGACTGTTTGGATTACCAATGTATTTATGGGACCCTCAGATTATGGAAGGAATAGGAAATACCATAGGAAGCTTTGTCAAAATAGCTAAATCAACAAAGAAGGGAAGATACACTTTTTATGCAAGAATCTGTGTCTATATTAACATAGCTGACTCGATTCTGGGGGAAATTGAGCTAGAATACAATGAGGAGGTGTGGCAGTAGGCGCTGGACTACGAGCACATCCCTTTTAGATATAGAAAGTGTCACGAATATGGGAATCTTTACAAGGAATGTCCTCTTAATTCAAAAGAGGAAGAATGGAGAAGCAAGCAATAGAGGAAATATCAAGAAGATAATGAAGGGTTTTAGGAGATAAAATATAAAAAAAGACCCACAAAGGAAAACCCTAAGGAAGGAAGAAAGGAACAACCAGCAAAAGCAAATAAGGCAAACAGATTTGAAATTCTACAGGTAGAAGAAGAGGACAAAGAAATTCTAATAATGGAATATTAGGAGGAGAAAGAATAGGAGGGCAGCCCAAGCCAAGTCACAAAAAACACAAAGACAAAAACCCAAAGTGAAACAATGGAAAAGGTAGGAAAGGAAAAGGAGGAGAATCAAGAAAGTGTAGTAATGGAAATCAATACCAGTAGAGGGGAAGATCCAATGTCAGAAGAAGAAATCCTAAGGAAACTTCTAGACGAATGGAGACACTTGGATAAAAGGTTCATCTCAGAAGAGGATAAAAAATTATACAGGGAAGCTTTCCAGAAATATAAAGAAAAGCAAGATCAGGGAAAGACAAGAATGACTGAGCAACTAGGCATCCAACCTAAAAACAACAAAGATCAACAAAGTAAAACGAAAGGAGGAAAAAAAAGAGGCTGGAGGAATATTCAGGAATCAATACAAATCATCGGAGAAATGCTAGTAAACACTGGAAGAGTAGTACCCCAACCAGCCAATGATAATTACATCCTGGAACATATGGGGACTTAACAACAAAGGTCAATAGAGATACCTAGCAGAAAGGGATCAAAAGAGAAAAACCCCAAATTACGTTGTTACAGGAAATAAAAATAACAAGGGGGGAAAATAGAGGAGATCTAAACTAAAATCAAACCTACATATGAATGCATGACAATTGATTCAAAAGGTAGTGTGGGGTGAATTGCAATTTTATGGAACCCCGCAGAAGTCACAGTTAACTACTGGATAGGAATGAAAAGGATTATTTCTAGAAGATTCAGACTTATAGGCCACAGAGACTAGTTCTTGGTCTCGGTAGTTTACGGACCTCATATAAAGGTGGAAAGAGGAAGCTTCCTCCTCCAACTACAGTAGTTAGGAAACCTGCACACAGAAAAGTTATGGATAATAGCCAACGACTTTAATATGACAACATCAAAAGAGGAAAAGAAATGGGGATTGCAAAGGGAAGAGCTAGACATGGAAAGATTCAAGAAAATACAGTCGGAACTAAAAATGATAGACATACATACCATTAATGGAAAATTCACTTGGAACAGCTGCAGAGAAGGAAGCAAGCAAATAGCTTCCAGGCTCGACAAGTTTCTAGCAACAGAACATTTCATAGGGAAAGACATTTTCTATGAAGCAACAATTCTACCATTTCAAGGATCAGACAATTGGCCCATAAAAGTAGAAATCACCATGAACCATCAAAATCAAATTAGACCATTCAGGTTTGAAACTTTCTAGTTGCGAGATCCAACCTTGATAGAAAAAATGGAGCAATGGTGGAAGAACAATGAGATTGAGATAAAAGGAAGAAGCAAGATGCATACCCTCCAGCTAAGATTAAAGGATCTCAAAGGCAAAATAAAGAAGTGGAGAGATGAATTTGGACATATTCAAAAATACCAAGAAAAGCTTCATACAGAAATGAAAAGAATACAATAGAAAATAATAGAAGATAGGAGAACAAAGGAACTAGCAGAGGAAGAAGGAGTGGTACTAAACAGGCTAGAGGAAAGAAGAAAACAAGAGGAAATTTTATGGAGACAAAAGTCAAGAATACAATGGCTGAAAGAAGGGGAGAGAAACACGAAATTCTCCAACAAGGCCATGCAACAACATATACAATAGAATAGAATATTCTCTCTAAAATATAATCAAGGAAACATGTTAACTGAGAAAGAGGAGATGGAGAGTTTGCTGATACAACACTTCAAAGGAATGCTGACTGAGACACAAAGAGATAGAGAGGAAGATATAGCAAAAATAAGTCAATATATATCCAGAAGGGTGAATCGAGAATAGAGCATGGCACTCCTAAGGGTGATAACTGAAAAAGAAGTAGAAGAGACAGTGAAGACTATGGCAAAGAACAAAGCCCCAGGACTGGACAAGTACACCGTAGAATTCTTCCAAGCCACCTGGAGCTTCATGACGAAAGACATTGTAAATGCAGTGGAAGAATCTAGATGCACGAAAAGAATGTACCCATCTTGGAGTGCAACCTTCCTCACCCTAATTCTGAAGATGGAAAAGGCTGAAGAAACTCAAGGTTTTAGACTGATAACATTATGTAATGTAATTTACAAAATCCTAGCCCCTATAATGGTGAATATACTAAAATCTATCCTTCTAGAACTAATTTCAGAGGAACAGACAAGGTTCGTGAAGGAAAGAAAAATAGTGGACGGAATCATGGTTGCTCAAGAAGTGATCCATTAACTGAAGAACTCAAGACACAAAGGAATGATGATCAAACTCAACCTAGCGAAAGCATATGATAGGCTAATCTAGGAATATCTCTAGAAAATCCTAAAATCTTACGGGTTCGATGACAAATGGATAGAATGGTTAATGTCTATGATCACCACAACAATTATGTCTGTAATGCTATATGGGTCACCTACAAAAACCTTTAACTTGTCCAGAGGACTTAGACAGGGGGGCCCTCTCTCCCTGTTCCTGTTCATAATAGCTTCTGATGGTCTAGGAAGACTAATAAAAGCAAGAGTGAATAGTGGAAAGCTAAAAGGCCTTAGACTGTGGGGAGAATAACTACCCCTAACACATTAACAATTCATACACCACGTCATGATGTATGGACAAGCCAATCTGAAAGAAGCTAAGAAATTAATGGAAATCCTTGGGGATTTTACAAAAGCATCAGGTACAAAGATAAATAAAGACAAAACTGAAATATACTTCTTCAACACTACAATGACTTCCCAATCATTCATAGCTAGAACCATGGGTTTCTAAACAGGGAAGTTTCCCACTAAATATCTAGGTATCCAGCTAAGTGATAAGGAAAACAAAATTGCTAACTAGGGAGGTTTGATATGAATGATACAAAGAAGAATGGATAGTTGGACTTTCAGGGATCTGAACACCATGAGTCGCATCATTCTCCTCAAGTTGGTCCTCCAAGAAATGCTAATTTATCAAATAACCAGCCAAGCTATACCAAAAACAATATGCCAAAAAATGGTGGAAATTTGTAAAAATTTCCTATGGCAAGGGACAAAGAAAGCTAAAAAGTGGGTGTTGCTATCATGGAAATGGCTGAGAAAAACATTGACAAAAGGAGGATTAGGGCTACAAGATCCATATATCCTAAACCAAGTAATCGGGGTAAAATTGTCGTGGAGATGGATACAAGGAGGAGAAGATTTGTGGAAAACATTATGGGAGAAGAAATATGAGATGGTCATATCCCCTAAAGGAAAATTAAGAAGCCAATTGGAAAAGAAAGGTTCCACAATTTGGAACTTGGCAAGATCAAATAGGGACCTGGTAAGAGAAAATAGTTTCTGGGAAATCAGGGAGGGCAACAAAATGAAATTCTGGAATGAGGCATGGCAACGGAGAGGAAACCTTCATCAACAACCTCAACTCCAAGAAATTCATCAGTTTACCACCCAAATGGAGGAAGACGCTATCCAAAACTACTGCCTCCTTGAAAGGGAAGCTTACTACGGAAAATGGAAAACATAAGTGGACTGGAAAGAACCACCAAAAACAAAACAATGGGAAAAATACAAAAAGGAGATGGATAAAAGGAAAATAGCAGTTAAAGAAGGGTCAGACATCATAAAATGGGGAAAACAAATCAAAGAGACGTTTACGATAGCATAAAGATACTAGATAAATGCTAGTAGCACTAGTAATCCTAAAACCAAAAAATGGGATAGAATCTGGAAAATGAAAACTTTGCCAAATATAGTGTTATTTACCTAGATAATGTCCCACAGGTGAGCTTTAACCTGGGACCAACTTAGAAGGAAGGGAATTTAAGGTCCATCGCACTGCGTTCTCTGCCAAGAACAAAAAGAAATGATGGAACACCTGACTAACTCCAGTCAAGTGAGCAATATCCTTTGGCAACACCAGTAGTAGCTTTTCGAGATTAGCGACAGAGATACAAGAAGTATAACATTAACTGTAGAAAACTGGAGGAGTAGACCATACCAAAATGTGGTCCTGAATAGAGCCTGGAATCTCTCCATAGGGTTCACCCTGTGGAACATATGGAAAGAAAGGAATCAGTTGATTTTTAAGGATGAAGGAAAAACAATGAAGGATATATGGAACCTATCAGTCCAGAACATAATAGAAACTATAATCCTAGAGAAGTGGAACGACGAAGACTAGAAAGAAGACAAAATAGAGACACAAATTCTAAACTGTTCGCAACTAAAAATAAGTAGCATAAACATGGCTTTAAGGAAATATAAGGCCAAAGAAGCAAGAGAAAATGAGCACAATAGGAATCCACTGCAAGGATTCACAAAATTGAATTTTGACAGAGCGACAAAAGGAAACTTAGGGGAGGCAGGCATAGGAGGAATATTCACAGATGACAGAGGAAGAACATTATGGGTATATGCGATGGACTATGGAGATGCATCAAATAATGAGGTAGAATTCCATGTACTGAATAGGGGGATAGAAATAGCCATCTGAGAGGGGTATCAAAAACCCTAGATAGAAGGAGATTCGAAGCTCGTGATAGACATACTCAAACAATCATAACATAGAGCATCAATAGAGAAGTTGAGTCACAACTGGTAGACCACATGGATAATCAAACAGATAAGCCAACAGTCGAGAAGGATAGCTTACATACTACCTTCCCATGTGAGATGAAAAGGGAATACACTGCCGAATGCCTAGCGAACTAGGGTTGCAGGAAGGGAGGCCAGCAATTGGACGCAAGCGGGGCAGAGCTAAACCAAAAGGAAGAAATGGCGTAAGTGATACAACTTGTCGAACAAAACAGGAATATGAGTGATCATCTAGAGAATTCGATGGGAAAAGACCAAAATGGGGAGGGAAAAGGACAGACGTAGGAAAGGACAAGGGAGGAACAAGACAAGGGAAGTTTGGTGATCAGCAGGATGATAGAGGAGGAAAGAGGAAGGACAAACCGTGAGAGTATGGGTGATGAGCTAGAAGGGAATGTTAGAGGAGAGGGCGGGACAACAAAATTGAACACGGGCAGTGGAATAAAGACAAATGGTAGAACAGAGTCAGAGATCTGATGGCAAGAGCAGTCAGGAGAGGAAAGAGGTTAATGCAGGATGGTGGATAGGACATGAGGGCAGCATCCCAAGGCAGGAGGGAAGGGATGTGTGCCGAGGAAAAACAGGATAGCTGGCGGTAAAGACAAGAGTTGAGAATAAAAAAGAAATAAAGCTTAAGGAAAAGTGGAAAGAGGCATTATGCATGCAGACGAGAGCAAAGAAAGGTGACAAGAAAGGAAGAGGAGGTAACGAGAAGGAGGAGAAGGCGGAAGAAAGGTGAAGCTTGATAAGCAGGTATGTAATACCTCTGTCCTAAATCTTGAAAGCTTAAATTGTTTGAGAAGTAGGTTAGGATTTTGGTATGGTAAGCAAACCTGGAATCATTATTTCAATTGCAATAGCAATCTCAGTGGATTGAAAGAAAATAGACCCAAGGAGATCTCATCTACTCTGGACAGAGATAAGGTGAGGATAGGTGGAGAACCTATTAAAAATGAGGCCATGCCTGAAAAAAAATTCAATTATTCCCACCTTAGAATATGGGTCCTAGCTAGATTCGTCAAATGGAAAGGCAGAATGCCTGAAGCCCCGAGAGAAGAAAGTTTGGAAAGGAAATCCCAAAGCTCCTCGGAGATGGCATCACATCCTAGGGGGAGGGTAGAGAATAAATCTCATAGAAACCTTGCTGACAAACCTAAGAAAACTAGGTTAAGGGGAGGCCTTTTCTTTCTAAATCTAACCAAGGGTGAGACCCCATGAGAGAAGAGGCAAAACAAGCAGGAGTGGGATTCTTGTGTGGGCTGGGAAAAGAAACATAACCACTGCTACCCCATGACTCAGAGAATTAAAAAATTCATAGCCAAATTTAGTTGGGTAGGACACCAGATGCTGGGAAACACAAGAAGGAGGGTGGGAGGAAAACTCAAGGAAAATGGTATAAACCTATATCATATGGCTGACATATGCTTTGATTTTATGATAGGTCTAGAAACAGAATAGGGAAAGCACGTGAAACGGGTCAAAGAGCAAAAGTTGAAAGGCTCCAACCGCCACGCTGAAAGCATAATGGCTCCCAGGAGAAGCAAGAGCAGAGTTAAGAAAGATGAACGAATAAGTAGCAGGGAAAGAAAGGAGGCAGGAAGCCAAATGGAGACCACATAAAACGATCATTGACTCCTACATGGAAGGAAATTCGAAGGAAGTTAGGGATCAAATTAATATTTGGGAGCAAGATCTAAGAGAGAACCTTAGATACAAAGGCATATCCATGGAGGAATGGGAAAGAATGGTGCAAGACCCCGGGACAACTAATGGAAGACAATCCCTGTTCAAAAAGACCCTACACTAGTACTGGATCTTGAAAAATGTCGTGGCATGAGCTATGACTCTCCACCGCGAGCACATGGAAGGAGAAGTATTTAACAAACAAGAAAATAGAAAGGAGAAGGACCCTGTCCGAGCTAAACTTCTCAAGGAAATAGCGACCATACAAATACAGACTTTCCGGAACAATCTTGCTCTAGGAAGGATTGAACAGACCCTAACAGTGATAAAGTGGAAACTGGAATAGAGATGTGAGATGCCAGGTTCCAGTGCAAAGGAACCAACTTTGGTAGTATCCTCAAATGAGAATTAATCAAGTGAACGAGATTGTTTTGACTTTTGACTTTTGAGTTTGATGAAGAAAATAAGCATGTTTATTTTGATCTTCAGACATAGCAGTAGAGACAACAAACATAGAAACAGTGGTTGGATGGTTATTAACTTATTCAAATTTTGGACTGGATTTAAAGCTGACCGGTGGTCACCTGGTTTCCTTCGGGCAGGTGACTACCCAGAGCAAATGAATGTAAAAAACTTTTGAAAATAGCTAATACATAGAGACCTACCAGGTTTACAAAAAAATAAAAAGATGGTGGAGTTAAGAGATCAATATCATTATAAAATCTATTTGGATTACACATATTCTAATAATTATATTCACGCATTATAAAATTTGTGTGACATTTAATACCGCATAATCTTTGTGTTATTCCTATTAATCATATTCATATGGCATGTTCAAATGCTCTATTTTCTAGAAACAAAACCAAATAAAAATAAAAATAAAAGTTTTTAATAAACTATATTCCAAACTAATTAATAAATAAAAAAGTTTTATATATATCTTTTATTAGTTTAAAAAATGTAATATTAATAATTTTATATTTTAATGATATTAACAATTTTTTAACATAAATTTATATCAATATTAATTTTAATATTAATAGTAATACATTATATTAAATTTATATCAATTGGTTTTTATTTAAAAGGAACTCATTAATACTGTAACGATGGCAAAATCATAACTCTTATGTGCATATCAAATCACATTTTCACTGAACATGAACTGTCCTTAATATATAATATACTACTATTAGATCATATTACTTAATATCGCTATGTAATAACTATTAAATTCATGATGCAAATCCAAATATAAACTTTAAATAAAGACACATTAAAAAAAATAAAAATAAAAATAAAAAAATAAATGAAAATATTATTCCTTTGATAATAATAATCCTAAAAACACATAAAAACACACTACAATTATTATAATAATAATAATAATATATATATATATTATATATATATATAATAATAAAAAATTCCTTATTAAAAAAATTTAACCACACATTAAAATTAATAATTTCTTTCAAAAAATGCACTTTAAAATTCATAACTATATTTAAAAATAAATTATCCAATTCCTTCGCACCCAATCTAAAATCTAAACCTAGGAGTAATCATAAATTACTCTTATCTTTATGTATGAGAGAGTTAAAAATTTATTGTATGGTAAATTTTTATATGTAAAATCTAAGGTGTGGATAAATTTTTGTTGATTTTTTTTTTAAATAAAAAGTAGTAATTAATTGGGAGGCAAATATGGCTTGGATATTCTTCCTAAGAATTATTAATAGACGACTTTCGGATTAAAAATAATTTTAAGTTAATTGTAAGTGAAAGTCAATGGCACCAAGACAGCAGAATCGGCCGCATGTGAAAGTCAAATTTCCATCAAAGACAGCAGAATCGGCCGATATTTAATAGCAGACACAACAAAAAATTGTGTGAACCTATTCCATAAGCATGGAAAAATTAAAAAAATGTTTTATTAATATAAAATATTAAATAAGTTTTAATAAATAATAAGTAATGATGAAAATATATATACAGTGATAAAATTAATATATTGATTTAAAAATAAAAATTTATAATGAATATTTATAGATATTAAATATAATTAAAGTAAATTTTTAAAACATTTAAAAATACAATATAATTTTATAATTCATTATAATATTTTTTAACTAATCAATAAATAATAATTTACAATAAATAATATGTAAAATTCAATCTAATAAAAAATAAATACTTTAAAACAAGAATATTTACAAACAAAAATTGGAAAATAACATAAATAAACTTTAGGATATAGCATCTGTTTTGAATAAAAATTTTTAAATGGAATGAAACTACTGTAATTAAATAAAATTAAATAAATCAATGCAATAATCTATAATTAATTAATAATGTAAAATTAAATAATAATTTTAAATAAAGAAATTTTTAAATTAATAATGAAATATATAATATATTCTTTATATATTCTTCGTATATATTTTTTGGTGAAAGAGTTCTCAGGCTCGGTGAAAGAGTTTTGAGGCTTGGTGAAAGAGTTAAAAACATATTCTATATATTCTTCGGTGAAAGAGTTTTGGCTCGGTGAGAGTTAAACATGTACTCTATATATACTTTGCGTAGTTCTGAGGCATGGTGAAAAAGTTAAAAACATACTCCATATATTCTTCTCATATATTCTTCGGTGAAAGAGTTCTGAGGCTCGGTGAAAGAGTTAAAAACATACTCTATATATTCTTCGCATATATTCTTCAGTGAAAGAGTACTCTATATATTCTTCGCATATATTCTTCGGTGAAAGAGTTCTGAGGCTCGGTGAAAGAGTTAAACACGTACTTTATATACTCTTCGCATATATTCTTTGGTGAAGGAGTTTTGAGGCTCGGTGAAAGAGTTAAAAACATACTCTATATATTCTTCGGTGAAAGAGTTCTAAGGCTCGGTGAAAGAGTTATACACGTACTCTATATATACTTCGGTGAAAGGGTTCTGAGGCTCAATGAAAAAGTTAAACACGTACTTTATATATTCTTCGGTGAAAGACTTCAGAGGCTCCGTGAAAGAGTTCTGAGGCTCGGTGAAAGAGTTAAAAACGTACTCTATATATTCTTCGCATATATTCTTCGGTCTACGGGCTGGGGTGGGCACGGACGATCTGCAATCAGGTTTGCTAATATTAGGTGCACACGTTCCTTATCTTTTTCTTTTTCTAATACATATTTGCTCATATAATTTCAAGTATGAATATTTCACCGCAGTTACCAAAGATTACCAAGGGCAGACCTAGCACAATTACTCTATAAGGCCTTTATGAGTATATAGAGTCTTTAGAGAAATGTAGAGAAGAAAGAGAAGCCAAGCTACACAAGTTAGAAGCCATGCCGGAAAATAAATTTGCATCTCTTGAAGACATGATCCAAAAACAAATAGAAAATAAAATAGAACTACTGGAGAATAAAATGGAGGCAATGGAGACTAGATTGCAGGTTACAGAAAAACAAAACCAAGATACTAGCCAACCATCCTAGTAAGGAGATGTTGATACTTTAGAGAGTCTTAAATTGAAAGACATGATTAAAGAACTAGAAGAAAAAGTTAATAGCCGCCTCACCATAAATAATGTGGTAGATAAGTTAGATATCAAACCAATTAAAGATGAAATGAAAAAATTAATAGAATTAGACCACGAACGTAATAAAAGGGCCTTGAACCTTATAATCTTCGGTTTAAAAGAGGAAGTAGATGAGGATACTTTAGCCTCAGCCTAAACAGAATTACATAATAGATTACAAATTGAAACAATGTGTCTCACAAAAGCAGTAAGGTTGGGGAAATTAACCGAGAATAAAGGAAGAATAATCCACATAAAGGTGAGCTCAATTGATCATAAGTACGACATACTTAGTAAAACCTCAAGTCTAAAAGGAACGACAATATTCATAAATGAAGATCTCATTCCAGAAGGTCAAGCAAAATTGAGAAAGGAGGTTCAAATGGTAAAAGAAGCTAGAAAGGAAGGAAAATGGGCAATAATCAGACATAGAAAAGCCTTTATTCAAGATAGAAACCAAAAAGATAGTAATCAATAGGAATTAAACATGCTACGGATCCTTTCTTGGAACTGTCGGGGCTTCCCATGGAACAAAGGCCCCAAGGTAAGTTGGATTTCAAATGATATTGATACTATTTTTCTTGTTGAAACTTTGGAGCACGAATAATCTAAGGTCCTTAACATAGATGGCTTTACGCTATGGTCTACCTAGAACAAGTGATCCTCCTATAGAGGCATTAGGGAAATAGCTTGTTACATTAAGAAGAACATCTCCCCCCATGCTAGGATTTATAAAAACGACCCTCACAACCAATATAGTTGGATAGAGATCAGAGACATTAATAATAAAAAGTCCTACATAGCAATATGTTATTTCCCCCCCTTCATTTCTAGCTTCTATAAGAAGAAGAATCTAGATAAAACTAACCCTTACAATGGTTTAGAGAATGATATTTCTAGCCTAAGGAATGATGGTAATATCCTTTTAATGGGTGACTTTAATGCTCAAATTTCAAACAACCAAGCTATTATTCTACGTAATCATTCCGACCCTCATCCTCTTTGGTTAGACGAAGACCCTACTCTGGCTAGTAGGTACAAAAGGAGCTCTGACGACCTCGAGGAAAATTTGTTTGGGTCGGAGCTAGTCAAGCTCTGTAGTGCTCAAGATCTCATAATTTGCAATGGTCTAAAGAAGTTTCCCAATTCCAGCAAGATGACCTAAATCCATGGACTTGGTAGCAGCGTGGTAGACTACGTTATTTCCGATCTCCCATTATACAACGAAATAATGAATTTTGACATCTTAAACGACCACAAACCTAACTCTGATCATAGGCCTTTACTTATAACTCTGAATTTCGTCATGCATAGAGTTCCCATAGAAAATAATACTTACAACCAAAAAAACTTAATATTTGATAGAAATAAAAATGATCTCTTTCTAAATGAATTAAAAACTAATTTGCTTCCTTTATCTAGTATAGACAACATAGAAGAACTCTATCATAATTTTACTACAACCCTCTCATATTCTATTAACAAGTTCTCAATTGAAGTTTCAAATAATAAAAGAAATAGCAAAACCAATTCATGGTATGACAAATATTGTAAAAGTGCGAGGAGAGCAATTAAGGAAGTTATTGACGAATCTCTCAAAATGGACAAGATAAAAATATACAAAGCCCTAACTAAAAGGAAAGATATGTAGTACATTCGTCAAAGACAAGAGAATCTCTTACACCTCTCTAAGGTACCTCCTAAGAAATTTTGGAGGCAGATTCTGACTAGGAAGACTAAAGATAATAATAAAATTTCTCTTCACCATTGGAATTCATATCTTAAAAAGCTTTATGAATCTCCAAATGTCATTGATAATTTGGAAACCCTGCTCACAACAAAAGAAGTTTTCTCTTTAGAAGACATTAAGTTTGGGTTTAATCGCCTTGGTAATGGGAAAGCTAAGGACATTGAAGGTTACCAGGCAGAAATCTTAAAAATTGGAGGTCATGTCCTCATCCCCCACATCCACAAGCTTTCCAATTGAGCAGTCAAACAAGGGTTCCCTAAACCTTGGACTGAGAGCCTCATTATCCCTATTTTTAAAAGTGGGGATAAAAATAACCCCTCTAATTATTGGACAATTATGATCAACCCTCTCTTAGCCAAGTTATATGGTAGTATTTTGGAAAAGAGGTTAATCATATGGCTTGAAAGTGAAGGTAAGCAGGCTAAAGGCCAAGCAGGTTTCAGAAGGCATCACTCAACAACAGACCACCTCGTTACGCTTAGGATCATTACAGAGGAATGTCATAATGATAAATCCAATTTATTTTGTTTCTTTGTGGGCTTTAGAAAGGCTTTCGATACGATTCCTAGATACAACCTTTGGAATAGATTAGAAGAGCTAAAGGTTCCTCTCGAGTT
>APFE030575415.1:0-20421 GCA_000404065.3 Pinus taeda
GAAGGGCCTCAAAGAGGACGTACTCCAGCATGTCCGGGAGTGCGATGTTTGCCAGAGGAACAAGGGGGAGATGAACCATCCAGCAGGACTATTGCAGCCTCTTCCCATTCTGGAGGGAAAATGGGAGTGTATTTCGATGGACTTCATCATAGGGTTGCCCATGGTACAGGGCAAGGGCTGCATCTTTGTCGTCATTGATCGGCTGACAAAGTACTCACACTTTTTCACCATATCCGCACACTACACAGCAGCGCAGGTGGCCGAGCTATTCTTCAGAGAGATTTTCAGGTTACATGGTCTTCCCAAGACCATCACCAGCGATAGGGACAGTCGTTTCATGAGCGGATTTTGGCAGGAGCTTTTCCAGTTGGTGGGGACGGAGTTGACACCGAGTACCAGTTATCACCTACAGACGGACGGGCAAACAGAGATAGTTAACAAGTGGCTGGAGGGCTACTTGCATAACTATGTTAGTGGGCAGCAGCGAGCATGGCTGAAGTGGTTGCATCTGGGGGAGTACTGCTACAATGCTACACATCACATGTCCATTGGTATGTAACCATTTTATGCCTTGTATGGATATCATCCCTTATCTTTTGCTGACGTGATGTTTGGTGCTAGCAAGGCTCTGAGAGCCAAGATTTGGATCCAAGAGAGTCAGGGTATTCTCTGAGCTCTCAAGGATAATATGGCTACAACGCAGAACCAACAAAAGCTGTATGCTGACAGGGGTCAGGTGGAAAGAAAGTTTGAGGTAGGGGACTTGGTCTACCTACGATTACAGCCATACTGACAGTCGTCACTGAAGCAAAAAGGGGCTAAGAAGCTCAAGCCCCGCTTTTATGGGCCATACAAGGTGATATGCAGGATTGGGTAGGTTGCGTATGAGTTGGAGCTGCCCCAAGGCAGCAAGATTCATAATGTCTTTCATGTATCATGCCTGAAGAAGGCATTGGGGAAGCATGTGACAGTGACAGATGAGCTACCACCCACGGATGATGAGGGGCATTTAGTGTTGCAGCCAGAGGCTATTATTGATACCACGGAGAGGCAACTACGGAACGGGACAATCCGGGAATTCTTGGTGAGGTGGAAGAATTTGCCGGATGAGGATGCCACCAGGGAGAGTGAGAAAATTTTGCAGTATCCATCACTTCAGTTGATTGAGGACAAGCATCATTTTGCTAGGGGAGACTGTAATATTCCTAATTAGCCATGGCTAATTGGAATATTCGATTTTGCTCCATTTTGCCTTCTATAGTTATTTGTAAATAAAAAGGTGAGGAAAAGGGGACATAACTCACTTTAGAACAAAATTCACTTCCTAGTAGCACAATGTTGTGACTTAAAGGGGAGCCAAGGGGGCCAAAGGACCACGCAGAAATGGGGCCCACACAGACACTTTGAGGGACTGCGCAGATGAGAAAAGGAACACGTGGCAAGAGGAGATTACGTTGGAGAAGGTGAGCCTGGGGATGGAGAGAGGCCAATGCTATAAAGGAGAGAGGAGTCTCCTCATTTTGGAATTCAGTTATGAGCATTTGAGCTAGTCACTTCGACTTGGAGCACATTGGTTGTTTAGCCTGTCTGCAACACTGTTTGGTGCACTGAGTGTCTCCTTTCGGAGATCTCACCCTTAGCCCCGGGGGACTTTGAGTGCCTACTCGGGCAAGGTAGTTTCAGCAGTCTCTTCGTAGTAGTCTTGATCTTTGGCATTGAGGTGGAGCTGAGCGTTGGAGGACTGCGCAATCTTGAGAGGGAGGGACGCAATTTTTCTGGGAGCAGTTCCGGATTGGGGTTTGTGGAGGAGTTGAGCTGGAAGATTGAGCGAGAGGTCAACTCTTGCATATTGGAGGATTTTGGCAGAGTTTTAGGCAGTATTTTGGAGGATTCTACTCAGTGGCAATGCAAAGCCTTGAGGGATTGCGTGATTCCCCAAGTGGCGATTTTTGGGTGTCGGCCATTTCAGAAACGCTTTCTAGATTTTCTTGGGTTTTCTAAGTAGAGGCTGACTCCAGAGTTTCAGCATTTTCTGAGGAGAACAACCCTAAATCCTCATTTGATTTCCAGCAGTAGTAGCAACACGACAGTTTCCGAGCAACATCCATGCAGTTCAGAGAGAGGTTGTTCCTTTGCTATTTTGAGTGTATTTCTTCACTTTCCTGGTGCAAGTTGAGGTGCCATCTTTTCTGATCACCTCCTGTACTCATTCCATTCCTTAGTATAATAAAATGGCTTAGCATTTCTCTCTGCATTTCTCGAGTCTCTGCTTATATTTCATGTTTCCATTATTATATGTTGCACGCTGTTATTTTTATCATTTTGAGCTTCTTGGTTATTATATCATTTGTGCGTATTTAGTTGGATTTTTCTAGGGTTTTGGGGAATATCTCTGAAATGGGATATTACATAACATTGCTTTGAATCAAAGATTGGGGATGAGGGATTTTTTATTAGATTTGGAAATCCTTACATAACCTGTTAATCATTCATAGAAATGATGAGCATTAATCTTTTCCATTTTTCTCCTTCTGCCTCTATCTCCCTATTCAATTTTTGTCTCCTATATTTTTGGTCACCTCACTAGTGATTGGTTCTCTTTAGATTGTTGTCTCAAGTAGGGCCCGACTTGAGATAACTTCTTCCTAGATGGGATTGGTTACCATTCTCCTTTCTCCTGTCACTTCCTTTGAATATTGGCATTGGTTGGTACATCCTATAGACTGCAGCTATACGATTGCGTAATCATCAATCCAGAGAATCCCTCCTCTAATGTTTTGGTTCCTGACATTGCTAGTACAACTCTAGTGTCTTCTCCACTTTTCTTTCTTTTTTCTCTACCTCCTTTCCTTTGCTTTTTCGTTCTTCTTCTCTCATTCCTTGATAAACAACATACATGTGCTAGATATTTTTGTCCTCATTGGTACTGTTACCCACCAAAAGTGAGTGACCCACAGGAGAAACTTTTTCCTTATTCATCTCTTCGAACCGATAGCTGGAAGCCCCTGAGAGCTAGTAGTAGCCGATGTGACGTGCCGTTCATACCTCTGCCACCTACATCAGTCATGTTTTACCTCACTCATCTTCCGAGAGAACAAGTTGGAAGGTGGGCTTCTCATCAAAAGGTACTTTATTTATTATGGTATTCATAGCCAAAATTCCACAACAAATAGAAAAAGATCAAAACCCCACTCCAAACCATGTCATGTATTACATTGTTTTCAAACCAAACCATCAGATCATTTTACCAAACTTTTCACAAATAGCTAACATATCGAAACTCATTCATTGTTCGGTCGAATATGTGTTGCCGCTCCTCCATTGCATTCAACTCGTTGCCGCATGACTTGTTATGGTCACATGGTTGTCCCAATCGACCATAAGACCGAATTTTTAAACCCGGAGCCAACGTTTCCATAAGCCATAAGACCATGCCCATATGACCTAGACCCAAGAATCATTGAGTGTCAAAATTCTAATGTCATCGACAATGTCACAACAGCCATGTGGTATACCTAGAGGGGGCCACATGTCACCGAAAACACGCTCATTAGAAAACTGAAATTGCCATTTTTGTCTGACAAGTGGCCACCTCGGGTGGCTCCTCGTCAACATGCTAACTAATGCACAACTCCATGTGCTTGTGGCCATTGATCTGCCTATCCAATGGTGGATCTTTAAGAAAATTGCACGATGTTTGAGAAATTAATATTTTGTGTTTGGCCCTATAGTTTTTCCTTTTAATTTTTAATCCTGATTAATACTAATTTTCAGCTGGCCATAACTTCTCAACCAGGAGGATTTTTTCTAAGAAAAATATAGGATTGGAGAGGTATCGATGAGAACTATGCAACCATGCTATTAGTGAGATATTTTGGGCATTTTTTCTTCTTCAAAAACTTAAATAAATTCAAGCACCGTGTTACTGCTCAAACTAGTAGGGGACCTAAAGGGGATTCCTAAAGGGGAAATGCTTAGCCAAGGGAAACAAATGGAGACTTAGCCCATTGTCACCTCAGCTAAGGCTCCCTTCTATTTATAGACTTTCCCTGATGGGAGGAGGGTCGATATATTATGGAGTCCCCGATGAAGGATAAGTCATCAAAATGATGTGGAGTGACCCAAATAATCCCTTTCCCATAAGAGTTAGAAGGATAAGGCTTGCTTGCTTTCTAAGCAAAGTACAATGTCTTCTAGGGAAATGAAAGGAGGATTCAAGGGTTAGGTTTATGGGATATAAGTTATGATGGAAATTCCCAATCCTTAAAATCGTTATTGTAATTGGTATCCTGGATGGTTCTTGAAGAATTATATTTCAAAGAAATTGGGCCACACGAGACCAAGTGGACCCGGTCTAGGATAGGGGGAATGAGTACAAGAACCAATGATGTTCTTAACCTAGACAAGGTTGAGAGAGGATCAAAGAAACAATTTTCACTTGAAGGTGTTGGTTTGATCCTATGAAGTTTGATCCCAGAGCTAGGGCTTGGATTTTCTCCCAAATCCACCGACGGAATGGCTTCAAAATTGGAGGAGAGCTTGAGGAAACACTAGTGCAAGAGACCCTAGGAGATTGAACTTTTTGGAGGGCTAGCTTGTCGGTAAATTGATGCCTTAGTTGCCCCAACTTAGCTAGACCTAGAAGAAGGTGAAAGAATGTGATTTTTGGTGATCACCTTTTGGTAGATCAGTGCCTTAATCAAGCCCTTGTTCAATTTTTTGTGTTAGTAGCCTTGTCTCAATGTTATTTATCATTTATGGAAGTTTCATGAAGTCCTAGGCAGAGGCCTGAGTCCTAGCCTTGAAAAAGTGGCTCAGAATCCGGGGTTGCTAGCATAGAACTGCCTGACAAAGGCCAAAGTCGCATGGAGACCTTTTTATGGGAACAACTAGAGGGTTTGAGTCGCAAGGAAGGCTTGTTATAGGAGCGACTAGGGATCTAGTTCAACAAAACATCAAGTTGCTCAGGGGTTGGACACTTAGAGGGGTTGGTTGGCTCTTGGAGGTTTTGTAGCTCCTTAGGAAGCTCAATTTGGTTTTGTTTAGTCGCTTCCACTTCCTTAACTAATACTTGGTGAGTTGAATCATATCATAGTAACACTTCATCAGATGTTTACCCTGGTGGACCGGTTAGCTTGGGTAAAGGTGGGAGGAGGGCATTATAGCTTTAGCATTGCATGTAAAACTCTTAGGTAAGTGCAGGTATTGTTTTCTTATATTGCATCTTGACATTTATTTTCATATACTAGCTAATATTCTCTCTCCATGGTAGTTAAGCTTGTTTCTATCATAACATGGCTACATTGAATTGAATTATGGAAATGGAACCTTTGCGGAAATAATTCTTATGCATTTAAGAAATTCATGGCATTGAGAAGAATTAGTAAAAATTGAGAATATGTGTAATTCCCAGCAAGAAGGTTTGATGGGTAGTCTACGTTGCAGCCCAATAATGAAGTGGGATAGCTCGAGTGACTCATTCTCATTTTGTCTTTCCTTCCTCGGCTATGACCTGGTGTTAAGGATTTCTTTCTTCATTGATACCTCACTAGCATCGTCAAAACTCATCCCCTTTCTTGTTCCATGCTAGTGTTGCCTCTTGTAGCATTTGTTGTTGTGCTAGTTTTTCTAGATCTCATCTTTGTTGGTGCTTCACTAGTCCTCACAACACTTGCACCATAGTTAGATACATTTTATCATTATTGCCTACTACATTCGTAGGTATTTCAAGAATGCTTCCACCTTTGATGACCTTACTTTCTTTGCATGGGCATTGCCACCATTTGTCTTCAATGGTGCTTCAATAGTGTCACTGTCTCCCTTATTTTCTCCAATCGCTTTTGTTTGTCTCTTTCCCTTCGTAGAGAGTTGGTGTTGTGAAAATTTGGAGACCCAAATTTCTACTGCAGCAATTGATTAAGTATCTTCTATTTGTTAAATTACTAAACAAACTATTTACTGCATCCGACAACAAATATTGAAACTAATACACTGCAGCTTTCACCAATTAAATTAAATGCGGAAACAAGAAATTGAGCAAGAAAGAAATAGACAACACATGACACCATTATTTTTGGACAAATGTCCCTAGAAAATCCCAATGCGGGAAAACCGTTGTAGCAACTGAGGGTTTGTATTATTAAGCAGTGGTTTTCTAGATTCAATTTGTTGGATGCCCAACTGGCTATCCAATACAGTCAGAAATTGGCAAAAAGGTTAGTGAGAGAAATCTCACGCTATTCTGGGAGATTTGATTCTGATCAGGGGCTTGTTGACTGGGCCTACGCTGCCTCTATGCAGCTTCTGCATCAACCCTACGCAGAATTGCGTCACTCTAGCTGGGCTCTGCGTCAATCCCTCTCCTAACCTCCTACTTACTGGAAATTTGATCTTGAGGCCTTCTGGTCTCACACCCTGACTTCTTGCATTGAATCTCATCTTTGCCTTGCACTCCCAGGATCTGGAAAGCTTCCTCCGGTCTACTATCCCTTCCCCTCATGGCAAGAAATCACCTGGATCGATTCTCTAGAAACTTTTGCGTTGCCCTCTCTGAGAAAATTGATATCTTGATCTCTCTCCAATGTGTTTTCCAAATACCCATCGAAGTCCTTATAATCCTCCAGTTGAGTAATCAATGGCCCATATTAGATTCTAATGAATGGCTCAGATATTTTGGACTCGATCTCCTTCTTCTTCTAGAAGTTTCGCCCTCAGTTTCATTAATACCCTTTAATTATTTTAATTTCCTAAGTTTAGACTTAGGCATCCATTAAAAATAATTAATTATTTTAACAAAAATGTGTCTCGGTGGAATCTCCCAAAACGATTTCTAGGTATTCTGGAATACATGTGTCCAAGCCTCCCTTCAAATTTTGAGCCTCAGAGCACATTCGATGCTACCAGAAATCAACACTCCCTCTTAGCGAGGAATGAGTTCTATGAAGTGTTTGACCTAGGTGGTATATCTAGACCCTTTGATCCAAAATGGATCCTAAAACCCTCTAAGTCTTTATATACTTAAACACTATAGCAAGGGAAAAACATTAGCAAATGGCGGAAAACACCATCGCACAAGAAAAACATGAAGAAAAGGCGAAAAAAGAGTTAATCGAAGGCTTAAGCAACATTGCACAGGAGCCGTTAGATCTGGTCAATCAACAGTCCAGATCTAATCGGCATATTGCAATCGGAGGTGGCAAGCGGAGTCAATCGGAGGCGGCCCTATGGAAATCGCAATAACGATCAACACGATTAAACGAGGGCCGTTGATCAAGCGCGCAGATCAACGGTGCAGATGTAATCGCAATATCGCATCGCAGAGTTACAAAGGAGCAGGGTCGATACAATATGCGACTTGCGACAGCCGGACCCGATGGGGTTTATGGATGCAAATTAATATATTTTGAGTTTCGGTAAAAAGGGTTTTTTTACGTATTTACGCATTTGCATTAAAAAAACGAAATACAAAGGAAATGCGCCTAGAGCTATATAACTTTTCACAAATAGTTAACATATCAAAACTCATTTATTGTTCGATCGAATATGTGTCGCTGCTCCTCCATTGCATTCAACTCGTAGTCGCATGACTTGTTATGGTCACATGGTTGTCCCAACCGACCATAAGACCAACTTTTTAAACCCGGAGCCAATGTTTCCATAAGCCATAAGACCATGCCCATATGACCTAGACCTAAGAATCATTGAGTGTCAAAATGCTAATGCCATCGACAATGTCACAACGACCACGTGGCATACCTAGAGGGGGCCACATGTCACCCAAAACACGCTCATTAGATAAGCTAAAATTGCCATTTTTTTCTGACAAGTGGTAGCCTCGGTGGCTCCTTGTTGACATGCTAACATCGTCTACTAATATAACCTTGCCACATGTCATAATCCTATTGGTCTGCATGGATTGGTTAAACATCAAGCATCATTTGCTTCATTTGACCTTAATTTGTTGAGGACACAATGGATTGATCTGAGACTTGCATGGTTTTCAACTATGTTATCTAATGCACAACTCCATGTGCTTGTGGCCATTGATCCCTATCCAATGGTGGATCTTCAAGAAACTTGCATGATGTTTAATAAATTAATATTTTGGGTTTGGCCATATAGTTTTTCCTTTTAATTTTAGCCCCTTTTAATAATAATTTTTAACTGGCCATAACTTCTTACCCGGGAGCATTTTTCTAAGAAAAATATAGGATTGAAGAGGTATCGATGAGAACTACGCAACCATGCTATTAGTGAGATATTTTGGGCATTTTTTCTTCCTCAAAAACTAAAATAAATTCAAGCACTGTGTTACCGCTCAAACTAGTAGGGGACCTAATAGGGATTCCTAAAGGGGAAATGCTAGGCCAAGGACAACAAATGGAGACTTATCCCACTGTCACCTCAGCTAAGGCTCCCTTCTATTTATGGATTTTCACCAATGGGAGGAGACCAGATATATTATGGAGTCCTTGATGAAGGATAAGTCATCAAAATGATGTGGAATTACCCAAATAATCTCTTTCTCAGAATAGTTAGAAGGATAAGGCTTGCTTGCTTTCTAAGAAAAGTACAATGTCTTGTAGGGAAGTGAAAAGGAGGATTCAAAGGTTAGGTTTATGGGATATAAGTTATGAAGGAAATTCCCAATCCCTAAATTCCTTATTGTAATTGGTATCCCGGATGTTTCTTGAAGAATTGTCTTTCAAAGGATTTAGGCCACATGAGACCAAGTGGACCCAATCTAGGATAGGGGGAATGAGTACAACAACCAATGATGTTCTTAACCTAGACAAGGTGGGGAGAGGATCAAAGAAAAATATTTCACTTGAAGGTGTTGGTTTGATCCTATGAGGTACCATCCTTGAGGATGCTAATGCAAAGTTTGATCCCAGAGCTAGGGCTTAGCTTTTCTCCCAAATCCACTGACAGAATGGCTTCAAAATTGGATGAGAGCTTGAGGGAACACCAGCGCAGGAGACCTTACGAGATTGAATATTTTGGAGCGCTAGCTTGTCGGTAAATTGATGACCTAGGTGCCCAAACTTAGCTGGACCTAGAAGAAGGTGAAAGAATGTGATTTTTGGTGATCACCATTTGGTAGATCAGTGCCTTAATCAAGCCCTTTTCAATTTTTTGTGTCAGTAGCCTTGTGTGAATGTTATTTATCATTTTTTCAAGTTTCATGAAGTCCTAGGTAGAGGCCTGAGTCCTAGCTTTGAAAAGGTTTCTCAGACTCGAGGTCACTGGAATAGAAATGCTTGACAAAGGCCACAATCGCATGGAGACCTTTCTATGGGAGCGACTAGAGGGTCTCAGTCGCAGGGAAGGCTTGTTATAGGAGCGATTGGGGATCTAGTTCAACAAAACATTAAGTTCTCTCAAGGGTTGGACAACTGGAGGGGTTGGTTGGCTCTTGAAGGTTTCGTAGCTCCTTAGGAAGGTCAGTTTGGTTTCGTTTAGTCGATTCCACTTCCTTAACTATACTTGGGGAGTTGAATCATATCATAGTAACTCTTCATCACATGTTTACCCTGGTGGACTGGTTAGCTTGGGTAAAGATGGGAGGAGGGTGTTATAGCTCTAGAATTGCATGTAAAACTCTTAGGTAAGTACAGGTATTGTTTTCTTATATTGCATATTGACATTTATTTTCATATACTAGCTAATATTCTCTCTCCATGGTAGTTAGGCTTGTTTCTATCATACCATGGCTATATTGAATTGAATTATGGAAATGGTACCTTTGCGGAAATAATTCTTATGCGTTTGATAAATTCATGCATTGAGAAGAATTAGTAATAATTGAGAATATATGTAATTCCGAGCAAGAAAGTTTGATGGGTAGTCTACGTTGCAGCCCAATAATGAAGTGGGATAGCTCGAGTGACTCATTCTCATTATGTCTTACCTTCCCCAGCTATGTAATGGTGTTAAGGATTTCCTTCTTCATTGATACCTCACTAGCATTGTCAAACTCATCCCCTTTCCTGTTCCATGCTAGTGTTGCCTCTTTTAGCATTTGTTGTTGTGCTAGTTTTTTTAGATCTCATCTTTGTTGGTGCTTCACTAGTCCTCACAACACTTGCACCATAGTTAGATACATCTTGTCGTTATTGCCACCTACATTCATAGGTATTTCAAGAACTTTTCCACCTTTGATGACCTTACTTTCTTTGCATGGGCATTGCTACCATTTGTCTTCAATGGTGCTTCAACAGTGTCATTGTCTCCCTTATTTTCTCCAATTGCTTTTATTTGTCTCTTTCCCTTCGTAGAGAGTTGGTGTTGTGAAAATTTGGAGACCCAAATTTCTATTGCAGCAATTGATTAAGTATCTTCTATTTGTTAAATTATTGAATAAATTATTTACTGCATGCTACAACAAATATTGAAACTAATACACTGCAACCTTCACCAATTAAATTAAATGTGGAAACAAGAAACTGAGCAAGAAAGAAATACACAACACGTGACACCATTATTTTTGGACAAATATCCCCAAAAAAACCCAATGCGGGAAAACTGTTGCAGAAGCCGAGGGTTTTTATTATTAAGCAGTAGTTTTCTGGATACAATTCATTGGATGCCCAACTGGCTATTCGAAACAGAGAGAAACTAGCAAAAAAGGTTAGTGAGAGAAATCTCACACTGTTCTAGGAGATTCGATTCTCATCAGGGGCTTGCTGACTGGGCCTACGCTGCCTCTAGCTGGGCTCTGCGTCAATCCCTCTGCTGACCTCCCACTTACTAGAAAATTGATCTTGAGGCCTTCTGGTCTCACACCTTGACTTCCCGCACTGAATTGTCTTTTCCTTGCACTCCCCGGATTTGAAAAGCTTCCTCTGGTCTACTACCCCTGCTCCTCACTGCAAGAAATCAGCTTGATCGATTCTCTAGAAACTTTTGGGCTGCCCTGTCTAAGAAAATCGATATCTTGATCTCTCTCCGATGTGTGTTCCAAATACCCATCGAAGTCCTTCTTATAATGCTCTAGTTGAGTAATCAATGGTCCATGTTAGATTCTAATCAATGGCTTAGATCATTTGGACTTGATCTCCTTCTTCTTCTAGAAGTTTCGTCCTTAGTTTTATTAATAACCTTTAATTATTTTAATTTCCTAAGTTTAGACTTAGGCATCCATTAGGAATAATTAATTATTTTAATAAAATTGTCTCTGGCTGGAATTTCCCAAAACGATTTCTAGGTATTCTGGAATACATGTGTGCAAGCCACCCTTCAAATTTTGAGGCTTAGAGCACATTCGATGCTACTAGAAATCAACACTCCCTCTTAGCGAGGAATGAGTTCTATGAAGTGTTTAACCTAGGTGGCATATCTAGACCCTTTGTGGTTGATCACGTTGTCTTTTGAATACCCATCTTCAACATAGTCCTCTCTTACATTCCTATTTGACTGTCTTTTGGTGACATTAATTTGACACCATGTTGATTGTTTATGACTTGGGTAGGTATGCAAGGGTATTTAGGTGGATCTACCAATACACATGATCTAAGGGAGCCCTAGTTTCATCACTCCTTTCTATATAAAGTGTTTCTCATGTTATAAAGGTTGCCGCATGTATAGAGAAACATTCAACTTATACCTAGGCATGGACCCTCCCCTTATGTTATTGTTATCCACTTAATTTTTCCATTCGAATATTACAATTTATCTTATACCCAAGCATGGACTCCCTTCTTATGTATTTGGCACATTTACGTGTAGGACTCTTTAAGATTATTAAACAGTTGCTCATGTTGTTTCATATTTCCATCTATTTAAGTTAGGGTTTGTAAGATATGCAAATTTAAGGCACATGATGTTATATAGTAGCTCTTGAAAATAGAGTAAAATGAATAAGATCAACAGAGGTCCAATAGGCTATGAAGGAGGCAAGCTAGGGTTAAGTAAACAATAGTTTCAAATAGCTGAAAATGCACAGGTATTTCAAGAATTCTTCCACCTCTAATGCCCTTTCTTTCTTTGCATGGGCTTTTCCACCATCTGTCTTTAATGGTGCATCAACAGTGTCACTGCCTCCCTTATTTTCTTCTCTTTCTTGTTTTCATCTCTTGCCCTTCCTATAGAGTTGGTGTCACCTTCACTCCTCAAGGTAACCCTATAAAATTGTAAGGTAATATCAAAATCTAGCTTGTTGGCATCTCCAAGATGACTCTCATTTTTATAATGGTGTGGTATAAATAAGCTCTTGTAATGTATCGCAAGCACTCGTGTAAGTGTAGTTATTGATCATGTTAACCCCTTACGTCTAGGCGTAACTAGAGGATATTTTAACACATTTGATTTTAATCATAATTCAATACTTGAGCCAAAAGTGTTCTCCTTGTTGTATTCATGTATTATATTGGGCCATGCTTGAATGAGTTATGTGAAGTGTTTAACCTAGGTGGTATATCTAGTCCCTTTGCAGTGGATCACATTGTCTTTTGAATACCCATCTACACGATAGTCCTCTCTTATATTCCTATCAAAGGAACAATAGGATATGAGCGAGGTAAGCTAGGGTTAAGTAAACAATAGTTTCAAATGGCTAAAAATGCATATGACAACAATAAATACCAAGACATCAGCCCTAATTTTAATGTTAAAATATTCAATTAATGCTATATTTTTCCTTTTATTATTTATTAAATGAAATCCCTTCCCATAGGGCAATAATGTATGGACATAAAATTGTGATTAAATGTATATTTTAAGCTAAACCCAAATGAACCCTAGTTACCATGAAATCAAAGAAGATAGGAATATTTATAATCATGAACACCTATTAGTTTAGAGCCTTTATCTAGTTAGGCAATGGAGACAATTAGTGAAAGGTCAATGACAAAGGGCCTTGGATGAAGAGGATGAAAGATTGAATTTCTTCAATTAGAAATGACTAGTGACTTCACTATATGGAATATTTTGATGTCAAAGGATGCATGAATCAAGTTCCTTTGATGGATTCGTGCAAAGCAAATTTTACATGCCATCAAGGATCAAGATTTCAAGAAAATATATTGCACTTGTTAATATGGCATTCATAGAAAACCTAATTTCAGAAATATAGCATGCAAAATGGAAGAAGACAATAAACTTACACATTTCCAATAGGAACCACTTCGTGAATACCAAAAGTCTGTCCATGCAAAAATCTCCTTCACAAGACAATTCGATCTATAAATGATCATATTACATCCAAAAAGAAAGATAAGAGCTAATGTACCCTCCTCTAGAGAAGAAGAAGTGAGTGAGTGATCATCAACAATCGAAAGTGACTCCCCTCTATTTTGTGAGGTTAAATATGTTACTTTTTCATAATTTTACAAGAAAATCCCAAAAAAATTGCTTGAAGTTGTAATGTTTCAAACTAGGAAAAATAGTTCTATGCGAAGCAAACAATAAAAACAACACCTTAATATTGAAACATTCAGTGCACACCCATAAAATGTCCAGGAATAACCAACGACTGAGCCATTTTATTATAATCTAGGAAAAAAGTACAATAATGTGGAAGTGGTGCACCTGGGCTTGCCTCAATGGCAAGCGCGATCAAGCCCAGGTGGTAATATGTGAAGCCGAGATGGCACAAATCACTGCTACAATGATGCCCCGCGCTGTCCTAGTCAAACTGTGTTGTCTGCTGCACAGATGCTGCTGGACACCCCACCTCCGATGCTCAGAAAATTCTAGGAAATTAACTCGGGCCTTTCCACCAAATACACAGAACAACCCACGAAGGAATTGGCCAAATGTCGACATTGCACTTTTGGCTCGAATTCTCCTAGCTCATCGAGCTTCTAGCTGAGTTTGGATCCCCAAGCTCCTCAACCGAAACCCACCAAAACCAAGAAAGTGTTTGGCCTAGTTTTGACCTCGGAAATTCATCCTCCCAAGAGTCGTGCCCTCCACCAATTGTTGAAGTGTGCGACCTTCCTGTAAATCCAGAGTAAGCAATCCAAAGCACACTAAAATGGTTGAGATAATCTTCCGTGAACTTCCCCTTATCTCTCCCGACAAATACTCACTCCACAACTGACCCACGAACCCCATATGTGCCCAGTGATGAATTCCTACGTTGATCCTGAGTGTTGGAAATCACACTACTCCCAAATGGAAATCTCCAGTTCCCAAAATCCTCCTAAAGGCTAGTCTTCCCATGTACTTCCTTCTCCAAAACTCCTCCAAAAATTGCTCCCCGGAAGTCCACTGGATGATCTCCTGCATATTCCACTACTGTGTCTTTCTAGAGTACGCACTGACTCAATGATGGTTGCGTTGGGAGCTCTGAATATCCACTTGCAATCTCCCAGAATGATAGAAAGAAACCTCACTAGGGTGGCACTTGTGGTCCACCAAAGAGAGGGTGAGTTACCCGCTTGGAGAACTCGTGCCAAACAATGGGTGACCCAGCTACGCAGCTATAACAACTAAGAGTGAGTTCAGTATGTCCAAAAGATGCCAAATGAGGTTGAGCCTCCTCTATCTATAATTCATGGGCCTCTTTTCCCCTGTCGTCCCCTTCGAACTAGCAATTTCACTTTCCCTCCTTAGTCATTCGAACTTCCCTCTACGGTGGTTTGTATTTCCTCATGTGGGTGGCCCCCACACTATGCTAACAAAACATTTAAGCCCCTTTTCCCTTCCCAAGTCTTTCCCAAAAATCACATGGGTCCCGTGGCCTCCCAAATTGTCAAAATTGTAGAATAAATAAACTTGTAACAATTTAATTTCAGAAGGGACATTACAGAAGTATACAAATATGTTAGCCAATCTTGAGATAACTCAAAAGCATAATAAAAATTCCAAAATAACCCATAATTGTGCGAATAAAAACTCTCCAAAATGATTAACCTCCAAGAATGATCAATTTGAATCAGGCAAGTGATGAAATGGTTCATAGGTGCCCCTCACTCCAACAAGTCATCAAATTCTAGCCAGGCATATTTATTTCATTTGCTATTTCATTTTCAAATCTTCCTATTTCATTTTTCTTTGCTCATACTTGCTTGCTGGCATATTGCATACAATAAATCCATGTAACATTGCTTTGAATCAAAGATTGGGGATGAGGGATTTTTTATTAGATTTGGAAATCCTTACATAAGCTACTAATCATTCATAGCAATGATGAGAATTAATCTTTTCCATTTTTCTCCTTCTGCCTCTCTCTCCCTATTCAATTTTTGTCTCCTATATTTTTGGTCACCTCACTAGTGATTGGTTCTCTTTAGATTGTTGTCTCAAGTAGGGCCCGACTTGAGATAACTTCTTCCTAGATAGGACTGGTTACCATCCTCCTTTCTCCTGTCACTTCCTTTGAATATTGGCATTGGTTAGTACATCCTATAGACTGCAGCTATAGGATTGCGTAATCATCAATCCAAAGTATCCCTCCTCTAAAGTTTTGGTTCCTAACATTGCTAGTACAACTCTGGTGTCTTCTCCACTTTTCTTTCTTTTTTCTCTGCCTCCTTTCCTTTGCTTTTTCATTCTTCTTCTCTCATTCTTTGAGAAGCAACACATGCATGCTAGATATTTTTGTCCTCATTGGCACTGTTACCCACCAAAAGTGACTGGCCCACAGGAGAAAATTTCTCCTTATTCATCTCTTCAAACCAATAGCTAGCAACCCCTGAGAGCCACTAGTAGCCGATGTGACGTGCCATTCATACCTCTGCCACCTACTTCAGTCATGTGTTACCTCACTCATCTTCGAAGAGCACATATTGGAAGGTGGGCTTCTCATCAAAAGGTATTTTATTTATTTTTCAATCGGGTTCTTATGCTTGTTTGTATTTGGGCATTCTTCTATTTGTATCAAGTCTTGTGTACGGTTAGGCCATGTATCCACGTGCCTGGAGTGGGGTCATGACTCGTATTGTGTTAAATGCTTACATCAACTTATGGTGCGTCTATGTGTCAATGTCTAAGGCAATCAGAATTCCCTATTATTGCATCATGCAATCATTTCTCGTGTCAATCGATTGCATGCATTGAGCTATTAATTCGATGTATAGAACCCAGACTATGTTAAAAAAAAATTAGCAACAAGCCATGAACTATATAAACACAACCATAGCCAAATATAACTGGATCAATAATAAGACTCGACATCTATTATATGCTTCCAGCATATAATATTTCTATATGAACTCCCTTTCTAAATTTAAACTCTTGCCGAAACTTACCTTTGCCAAAACTTCATGCTCCACTCAATATATGAGATCTCTGCAAGTTTGTTGATGGGTTGTAATGAAACCAAATCATAATATTGTTAGAAGACCTCCAAATGAAAGAGATTACACTCCATATTCAAAACATGCGCAACAAAATTATAATGGCTTGAAACCCTTCCAACGAGTTGACATGACCAGATCTCCGTTACGAATTCATAGCCAAAATTCCACAACAAATAGAAAAGAATCAAAACCACTCCAAACCATGTCATGTATTACATTGATTTCAAACCAAACCATCATATCATTGTACCGAACTTTTCACAAATAGTTAACATATCAAAACTCGTTCATTGTTCGATCGAATATGTGTTGTCGCTCCTCCATTGCATTCAACTTGTAGTCGCATGACTTGTTATGGTCACATGGTTGTCCCAATCGACCATAAGACCGAATTTTTAAACTCGGAGCCAACGTTTCCATAAGCCATATGACCATGCCCATATGACCTAGACCCAAGAATCGTTGAGTGTCAAAATGCTAATTCCATTGACAATGTCATAACAACCACGTGGCATACCTAGAGGGGGCCACATGTCACGCTCATTAGATAGCTGAAATTTCCATTTTTGTCTGACAAGTGGCAGCCTCGGGTGGCTCCTCATCGACATGCTAACATCGTCTACTAATATAACCTTGCCATGTGTCATAATCCTATTGGTTTGCTTGGACTGGTTAAACATCAAGCATCATTTCCTTCATCTGACCATTAATTTGTTGAGGACACAGTGGATTGATATGAGACTTGTATGGTTTCTAACTATGTTAACTAATGCACAACTCCATGTGCTTGTGGCAATTGATCTGCCTATCCAATGGTGGATCTTCAAGAAACTTGCATGATGTTTAAAAAAATAATATTTTGGGTTTGGCCCTATAGCTTTTCCTTTTAATTTTTTCCCTGATTAATACTAACTGTCAACTGGCCATAACTTCTCACCCGGGAGGATTTTTTCTAAGAAAAATATAGGATTGAAGAGGTATTGATGAGAACTACACAGCTATGCTATTAGTGAGATATTTTGGGCATTTTTTCTTCTTCAAAAACTAAAATAAATTCAAGCACCCTGTTACCGATCAACCTAGTAGGGGACCTAAAGGGGATTCCTAAAGGGGAAATGCTAGGCCAAGGGCAACAAATGGAGACTTAGCCCATTGCCACCTCAGCTAAGGCTCCCTTCTATTTATGGACTTTCATTGGTGGGAGGAGACACGATATATTGTCGAGTCCCTAATGAAGGATAAGTCATCAAAATGATGTGGAGTGACGCAAATAATCCCTTTCTCAGAAGAGTTAGAAGGATAAGGCTTGCTTGCTTTCTAAGCAAAGTACAATGTCTTCTAGGGAAATGAAAAGGAGGATTCAAGGGTTAGGTTTATGGGATATAACTTATGAAGGAAATTCCCAATCCCTACAATCCTTATTGTAATTGGTACCCTGGATGGTTGTTGAAGAATTATCTTTCAAAGGAAGTGGGCCACACGGGACCAAGTGGACCCGGTCTATGATAGGGGGAATGAGTACAACAACCAATGATGTTCTTAACTTAGACAAGGTGGGGAGAGGTTCAAAAGGTGCTTGTTTGATCCTATGAGGTACCATCCTTGAGGATGCTAATGCAAAGTTTTATCCCAGAGCTAGTGCTTGGCTTTTCTCCCAAATCCACCAACGGAATGGTTTCAAAATTAGAGGAGAGCTTGAAGAAACACCAGTGCAGGAGACCTTAGGAGATTGAACTTTTTGGAGGGCTAGCTTGTTGGTAAATTGATGCACTAGGTGCCCCAACTTAGCTGGCCCTAGAAGAAGGTGAAAGAATGTGATTTTTCGTGATCACCTTTTGGTAGATCAATGCCTTAATCAAGCCCTTGTTCAATTTTTTGTGTTATTAGCCTTGTCTCAATGTTATATTTCATTTCTGGAAGTTTCATGAAGTCCTAGCCAGAGGCCTGAGTCCTAGCCTCGAACACATGGCTCGGAATCTAGGGTCGTTGGCATAGAACTGCATGACAAAGGCCACAATCGCATGGATACCTTTCTATGGGAGCGACTGGAGGGTCTCAGTCGTAGGGAAGGCTTGTTATAGGAGTGACTGGTGATCTAGCTCAACAAAACATCAAGTTCTATCAGGGATTGGACATGTGGAGGGGTTGGCTAGCTCTTGAAGGTTTTGTAGCTCCTTAGGAAGGTTAGTTTAGTTTCGTTTAGTCGATTCCACTTCCTTAACTATACTTGGGGAGTTGAATCATATAATAGTAACTCTTCATCACATGTTTACCCCAGTGGACCTGTTAGCTTGGGTAATGGTGGGAGGAGGGTGTTATAGCTCTAGCATTGCATGTAAAACTCTTAGGTAAGTGCATGTATTTTTTTCTTGTATTGCATCTTGACATTTAAGAAATTCATGGCATTGAGAAGAATTAGTAACAATTGAGAATATGTGTAATTCCCAACAAGAAGGTTTGATGGGTAGTCTACATTGCAGCCCAATAATGAAGTGGGATAGCTCGAGTGACTCATTCTCATTTTGTCTTTCCTTCCCTAGCTATGTGCTGGTGTTAAGGATTTCTTTCTTCATTGATACCTCACTAGCATCGTCAAAACTCATCCCCTTTCCTGTTCCATGCTAGTTTTGCATCTTGTAGCATTTGTTGCTGTGCTAATTTTTCTAGATCTCATCTTTGTTGGTGCTTCAATAGTCCTCACAACACCTGCACCATAGTTAGATACATTTTGTTGATACTGTCTCCTACATTCATAGGTATTTCAAGAACTCTTCCACCTTTGATGACCTTACTTTCTTTGCACGGGCATTGCCACCATTTGTCTTCAATGGTACTTCAATAGTGTCACTGTCTCCCTTATTTTCTCCAATCGCTTTTGTTTTTCTCTTTCCCTTCGTAGAGAGTTGGTGTTGTGGAAATTTGGAGACCCAAATTTCTACTGCAGCGATTGATTAAGTATCATTTATTTGTTAAATTACTGAACAAATTATTTACTGCATCCTACAACAAATATTGAAACTAATACACTGCAGCCTTCACAAAGTAAATTAAATGAGGAAACAAGAAACTGAGCAAGAAAGAAATACACAACACATGACACTGTTATTTTTGGACAAATGTCCCCAGAAAATCCCAATGCAGGAAAATCGTTGTAGCAACTGAGGGTTTGTATTATTAAGCAGAAGTTTTCTGGATACAATTTGTTGGATGCCCAACCAGCTATCTGATACAGAGAGAAACTACCAAAAAGGTTAGTGAGAGAAATTTCACACTGTTCTGGGAGATTCGATTCTGATCAGGGGCTTGCTGACTGACCCTACGCTGCCTTTGCGTAGATTTTGCGTCAACCCTACGCAGAACTATGTCACTCTCGCTGGGCTCTGCGTCAATCCCTCTGCTGACATCCTACTTATTGGAAATTTGATCTCGAGGCCTTCCGGTCTCACACCCTGACTTCCTGCACTGAATCTTGTCTCTGCCTTGCAATCCCCGAATCTGGAAAGCTTCCTCCGGTCTACTATCCCTGCCCCTCACTACAAGAAGTCACCTTGATCGATTCTCTAGAAACTTTTGGGTTGCCCTCTCTGAGAAAATCAATATCTTGATCTCTCTCCGATGTGTTTTCCAAATACCCATCGAAGTACTTCTTATAATCCTCTAGTTGAGTAATCAATGGCCCATATTAGATTCTAATCAATGGATCAGATCATTTTGACTCGATCTCCTTCTTCTTCTAGAAGTTTCGCCCTCAATTTTATTAATACCTTTTAATTGTTTTCATTTCCTAAGTTTAGACTTAGGCATCCATTAAAAATAATTAATTATTTTAATAAAACTGTCTCTGGGTGGAATTTCCCAAAACAATTTCTAGGTATTCTGGAATACATATCTCCAAGCCTCCCTTCAAATTTTGAGGCTTAGACCACATTCAATGCTACCAGAAATCAACACTCCCTGTTAGCGAAGAATGAGTTCTATCAAGTGTTTGACCTAGGTGGTATATCTAGACCATTTGTGGTCGATCACGATGTCTTTTGAATACCAGTCTTCAACATAGTCCTCTCTTACATTCCTATTTGACTATCTTTTGGTGACATTAATTTGACACCATGTTGGTCATCTATGACTTGGGTAGGTATACAAGGGTTTTTAGGTGGATCTACCAATGCACATGATC
>APFE030575417.1:0-10366 GCA_000404065.3 Pinus taeda
CCTGTAGATGCCCTTCTCTTCTTTCGTGCATAATCATCCTGCTTAGGCCTTCCATAACAAGAAGAAAAAGTAAAGGAGAGAGTGGGCATCCTTGTCTAAGACCCCTCTCAACATGGAAGAAATTGGAGGCAAACCCATTGATAAGAACATTGAAAGGGACAGAGGAAATACAACACATGATCCATTGAATGAAAGTGATAGGGAAACTTAGATGAGTGAGAAGCATTCTTAGATAGAGCCAACTGACCCGGTCAAAGGCCTTGGAGAGATCAATTTTGAGGATGGCTCCTTTTAGATGCTTTAATTTGATGGAGTGGAGTGCTTCCTGAGTAGTATTACTGGCTTCATGAATCTATTGGTTGTGTAGGAAGGCAAATTGCTTAGCTGAGATATTGGCAGAGAGAATAGGCTTGATACAATTGGAAATGATTTTGGCTATAATCTTGTATAAACAATTGCAGAGGGAGATGGGTTGGAAGTCATTGAAAGATTGAGGAGAATAAACCTTGGGGATAAGGGCAATGAAGGTGGAGTTGATTGCCTCATAAATGCGACCCAAAAGTCGACATTCCTCCACAATCTTGAGAAGGTCCATGCTTATAATCTCAAAAAAGGCAAGATAGAATTCTACTGATCATCCATCTGGTCCGGGACATTTATCCTTTTTGAACCATTTAAGAGTACTTTACAATTCCCCCATAGTTACTGGCTTAGTGGGGTCTTCTGATGCATCAAGGTCTACAAACTGAGGGAAGAGTCCAATGATGTGGATAATTTTGCAAGTGAGGTCCCTAGGTGGTGCCTTGAAAAGATGTTGGAAGTGAGAGCTTCCTAGATGAGCCAACTAGTGAAAGGTATGTGCAAATTGACCATGTTTAGTAGGCATCTTCCAAATAGTATTACAAGCCCATCTCCCTTTAGAAAAATTGTGGAATAATTTAGTATTGTCATCCCTGCCTTTAGCCAGATGGCTATGCTTCTAAGTCTCCAAGTCTCCTCTCATTCTTGAAGTATTTTGGACCTCTGGTCCTCAAGATCGATGAGAGTAGATTTAGCTTCTGCTGATATGAAATCCCATCCCTGCTCATCTAGAGGATCAACAAGCTTATCCTCAATAGAGCAGAGTGTCTGATCATCCCGAGCACCTTTGGATTTTTCCCATTGTATGGAGAGGCTTTTAAGTTCAATGAGGTTTCGACAAAAACCTTATGCCAAAGTCTGCCCTTGGGAGGGAGGGTGAGCTCTGCAATAATTAGTGACCAATTTATGATAATCAAGATCCATCATCCAGGTTGAGTTGAATTTGAATGGTGCTCTGTGTTTTTGAAAGGGGCCTGCTAATTCCAGATAGATGGGGGAATGGTCAGAGAAACCCCCAGAGCCAACCCATTGACAGTAATTTTTCAGGGTGCCAAACAAGTCCTCCTTGATGAGAAAACGATCCAATCTCTGACCCAAAGCAGCATTGTCAATCCTTCTATTATGCCATGTCGGTTGCTTTTTGTTCATGGGAACATCAATCATTTGATGTAGCTCCAGAAGATGTTCCATATAATCAGATAGGGGATCCTATTGAGCATTATGTCCCCAGGATTCCTCATGACCAATCATGAAGTTGAGATCTCCACCCATGATAATATTATTGGAATTAGTCAGGGAAAGATGCATTAAATGGTTCCAAAAATTGACATCGATGATTCAGAAATCCATGCCATCTCCAAAGAGTATATATCCATGCCAATAAATCTAGCACCCCCCCAAGCTGTGATGAGATTGATAGAGCAAGTATTTATACCAAGAGCTATAACCCCAGATTTATCATTGACATCAAGGGCATGAAAACACCAGCTAGGCTTCATCGAGTGCAGAATATGAGTGACCTGCTCTGCCTTCCCTAGGGTTTCTTGTAAAAAGATGATGTGAGTCAGCTTTGAATCCAGAAGTCTCTTTAGGGCTAATTTTTTAGCAGGGCTAGCCAAACCTCTGTAGTTTAAGGACAACCACTTCATGGATGAATTCAGGGAAGGGTGTTCTTTTCTCTAAGAACCCTATCAATGGTGTATTGTATGCTTAGGGCCACATCTGCCCCAACAAGGAGTATAGCTCTCGAAATCACTGATGGACGCCCCCGAGGGATCTTGGTCACTTTAGAAGGGGGAATGAGACCAATTCCAGAAGGCTCAGATGGAAGAGATAACTAGGAACAAATATTATATGGATGTGAAGGAAGAGATTAAGTGGATGGCTTCAGGGATGAGATGGTGGCTACACAAGTAATTGAGGCATGGGTAGTGGAGAAAATAGAGTAAGGAAGGTCCAACGGGCAAGTGAGAGGGGCAGTAGACATGAAAGAAATGGATGCAAATGAAACATTTAATTGTTGTGTAGTGAAAGATAATGAAACAGAGGATTAAAGAGGAGAAAGAGTACCCGAGGAGAGAGCAGTCACTGTAGCAGTTTGAGATCTCGTCATAGGCATAGATGGAGGCCACAGAGAGACATAATTGATCAGCTGTGTAGTACCCCCGTTTGTAGCCATTAGAATGGTACCGCGAGGAGTCTTTTCACCCACTAGATATGCCTCAAGATTTGGAGCCTCTGTGCCTTTAATAGGAGATGATGATGTCGAAGATACTAAGGGGTAGTTTTTATACAGTTGCCCGATCTTATGAAACCTTCTACATCTGAAGGGCACCCCTTTGTAATCTAAGATTTTTATATGGGTGAAATGATTCCAATGAAGTGTGATCTTCTCTTCCAGTCCCTTCCTGGTATCAGGATGTGAGCCAATGATTTATTGCCTAATGAGGAATAAGACTTATCATAATCCAAATAGGTGCCCAGGGCATTTCCAATGCGAGTAAATATATCCTCTGACCAGAAATGCAGTGGAAGCCCAGGTAAGCGGACCCAAATCGGTCTGGTACCCAATTTCTCTGGTTCTGGATCGAAGAGAGGGCTCCATCTCTTAAGTAGCACATGTGCCATTTCGATATGCCAAAAGCGAGAAAGTATTCATTCAGTGTATTCTTCCCCATGGAAACTAATAGAAAACTAACCTCGCACCAACGTAGTGATAGTTGGAAGTTCCTTAAGTAGATTGCCCCATATCTCCAAAGCCTAGAGGTGAAGACGCTCTGACGAATATGTTCTGCCCCTAACACGACCCACCAGTACCCTATTCGTTGTGTCCACCACTTCACCCATAGTGACTCCTTCCCTAAAACAGAGAGAGAGGTCCTTGTGCGATGCCTTGATACACTTGTTCTTCTTTTCCTTGCTTGAAGGTCAGCCGTCAGATGGTCCTGAAAGGGATCCCGAGTACCTTGAGAGTCTGCCTGCGGTGAGAGAGAGTTATTCTGAGGGTTGATGACTGGAATGTCAAAAAAACCTGAGGAGATAGCAGTTCGTCGCATAGCGGAAGTAGGGTTAGAGATGATGTCCATATTAGAAGGTTGGACAGGGAAGCTTCCAACTTGTGCAAACCCTAATGAAGAGGATGGGTGGACAAGGAGGGTTTCAGGGTTGCATCAGGTGATTGGGGATCGAAATATGGGGAGGGTGCTATGCAGGAAACCAAAAGATTGAGGGTGGAAGGTGAGAGTGGAGGGAAATTGAGCCTTGATGAGGCAACAAAGAGAGATGAAAGCAGTTCGTAGGGCACAGACGGTCTGGGAACCACACTAACTGTACTGTCCTATCTAGGGTGCTAGACTAGGCTATATTTATTATTGATCAGGGTGCATAGACTTAGAGACATGCGTCTAAAGTATATAGACATAAAGGATTATTAGCTAAGTCTAATCTACCTATTTACAACACTGTCATTCAATACGCTGTGTATCAAGATTCAATTCATTTATCAAACTAAAACGCTGTGTATCACTGTAAACCAAGATTTTAATCCCCTTACAGAGATATCATGCATAAAACCCCTGTTCAGCAAATACTCAACATTCATTAACAATCATACAAGATAAAAATATATGGAAATCGTAAGCATAAGAGTTCATGACATTGCTTTACAAGACAACAAGGGATCGAATCCCTTACAGGATACGATTCACGATCTCAGTGATGATCTATTCAAGCACATTCATAAACATAAATCATACGCATATCATAAAAATAAACCAATTCTAATCACTGCGCATATTTAATACCCTAAGCTGTAAATGAAAGAAAACAACAGTATACCACATTACGCAGGGCCCGTCTGTGTTTCAGAGGTATACTGGACTGTTATCACACAATTATCAAATCAACGCAAGAGATTGTGACTGCAACGATGTCCTTGATATTAAATTCAAAACTCTGTTTTCCAAAATGAAACAACGATGATGATAGACTGACTGGCTATCCAGAACTGTCTTTACATATGGTTTTACAACCCTTACAATTCGAAAACGAATGTACATTCATGATGTGGCTGTTGCCGCTTTTACCATGTCGTGATTTTTGAAAATATTTCTATCCTAAACTGATTTCAAAAAGGAAACAAAACTAAATCAATTTAGAATGCGTGTTGTTGCTGCCTTTGTCGCCAACATGCCATAGTTTGACCTTCGTTGACCGCGCATGTAGGAGGGTCGATTCTGTTGTGGGATAGGTATTCGTCCATGCTTGGACATTTTGCTTTTCATCCCTACCCTTCGCTCTAGCCTACCTGTCATGCCACATGTCAAACAATAAACCAATTACAGGATGTTGGAACTTCTTGTAGCCAATTTGCCAAAAATTCCTAGTTCGTTAACATAAAACTCCTAAATCAATTTCAATGCAATTTAATAACTATAAGACTATTAACTAATCAATTTTCAAGGGATATGAGAGATATATGATGAAAAGAGGTAGGCAAATGACATGTTTTAGGAGGAAAAAGGAGGTCATGGAATGGTACCAACATCTCTCCCCGACTTAATGAATTAGCATGTCCTCATGCTAACCCCGAAGTGCTTCCTTTGAGCTATGTCCCTGCCTGTACCTTTGCTGCCTTTAGCAATGTGTCGACATTCTTTTTTACCTGGGCATCTTTCTGACCATGGAGCTCCTGCTTTAATATTTTATATTTTTCTTTGAGGGTCTTCTTTTGATTGTACCACTTAGTGGCCCACTTACAAATATCCGTTTTCTCAGCCTCTAGTTCATTGATTCGCTCCCTTAACTTTTTATTCTTCTTTTGAGTCTCTTTACTCTGCGCTCGGAGCATTTCATTTTCTTTCTTGATAACTTTTTCCAGCATATTAGCCTCCATGAGCTCTTCCTTTAATTTCTCAATTTGTTTCTCTAGTTTATTCTGTTTCTTATTGGGAGGTGGTGAACCTTTTTATTGCTTGTTATTGCTTTCAACCTCTATATTAGCTCCTGGTCCTGGTGGTGAGTGGCTTTCAACCTCTATATCAGCTCCTGGCCCTGGTGGCGAATGGTCACTGCTCTGAACATCCATTGGTATAGGTGCATTGGATTCAAGTTGGTCTTCTTGTAACTGGGCTTTTGGTGCTCTCCTTGTTCTTCTTGAATAAGTGGTGAAAATTTTATCTTGCTCTGCCTTCTTAGCATCTTCCTTTCTCATTTGCCTAGTCCTTATGTTGCTCACAGGTGGAGGCACCTTGCTTGCTTTGGGTGCTGGGATCTCTTCATCGATGTCCTTCATGAATCCTAAGTTCTCCTGCGATTCTTCTTTGTCTTCCTCATCTTTAATTTGGTTAGCAGCTAAGAATTCCTTCCACATTTTCCCTCTTCTCTGCAATTCATGCTCAATAAGAATTTTAATTAAGCCAAAGTGATATAGGCTCTTTTCTTCATTTCCCTTCTGCTTTTGGATGGTCTTCGACATCTTGGTTAGGCTTTGCAATAGAAAATATGGTAGACTGATAACACACTGCCTTTTCAAGTGTAGCAATAACTTGATATGGTATAGATAAACAATACTGTAACGACCTTCGCAGGTTACGAATTTTTGGAGTATGTAGACCATCTCATCCCAGGGATGCACCAACCAACTCCTTGGGACACCTTTCTTCCAGTTAACTTATGAGACTTGGGATCTAGACATGAATTGAGTCCACGATTTCTCTTTAAATTGCTTGGTCTTAAAATACTTTTCCCCTTCTGGGCTGATCCCTATTGACTGGGCGATGGTGTCTTCTGAAACCATGAATGAGAAGTTACCTATCAGGGCTTTCTCCCTATTAAATGTGAAAGCGAATTGCTTGGTAACCTCTTCGTTGCTTCCATGAAATTTCTCTAAAAAGGGCAACCATTGTATCTCTCTGAGGATCGAAATGCAATCTTCATGGTATTGAGAACTATTGAACACGTTCGGCTCGACCCTATTGGTCATCTTGGCAGAGGGTCGTGCTCTAACTTGTAATTTTAACAAAGAAATTTTAATTTGTTACCTGATGGCGTCACTCCCTTAATATACAATGTGATGCTCGGTCGACTGTCTTGTGACTTTGGTGGGAGTCGAAACCGAATGGTGCTCACTGCCTTCAGTCCTTACTGTGGAAGCCACGGGAGTTAAATGCCAGCGTGAACAATCTGAAAATGATGATGAAATGGCCAACTACCTTTACTTCATAGCATATTCATCTTTGGAAACAGGGGAATAGTGGTACAGCTTGTATAAATGCCATCATAGGAGTGCTAGGAGCGTATATGCAATACTGAGGTATGATTTCAGGGAGTCCTCTGAATCATTTAGCTGCGTCGGGTGGTGGAATCATCATTCGGCCGTATGAAATACAATGAATAGGCCTTTTTAACACCTGTTTCTTACCTTTATTTTTTAAAAATACAATCCACCACATGTCTTGTTGGTACTCGGCCAAATGGAGGATGTTGGTATGGCTGTAGGATGCATATAACAAGGTTGATATGAAGGGGTAATGGATTTTAGAGGTATGAAATAGGTTGAAGTAGGGAAGAATCAGGGAGATAAGGGATGATGGAAAATGTAGTGCCCTTGAAATCGATCATAACAGTCACAGTCATTAAAATTAACATTAAAAATTAATCTAAGAAATTAAATGTTAAGAACAAGGAACATAATACACTTTTGTTTGGTTGGTGTTGCATTGGCATGCTGAGTAGGATTAGTCTCTTTTGGTTGTTCATAACAGGTCCCCTGAGATAGATTTTAATGCAACAGGTCCCTCTGAAACTTTGAAGATGTTCATGCAGCTCGTTATATGTATACAGGTTCTTTGAGCTTGGGTGTTTGATGGAGTCTTGGTGCCCAACAACCTGTGAATCCTTGTAGAAACTTGCTGAAGTTGTGTCGAAGTAACCCTGTAATAACAGTCTCTTAACAGGTCCCTTTTATGTGTCTAAATAGGTCCCATTACTGCTGGTGCTGATAGCATGGTCTTCTGGACAAAACAGGTCCCGCTGCATAATATTTATAACCAGGTCCCTCTGAGATAAAACAATGACAAAACAACTTATTTATTGAAATATGGAATGCTGGAACAAACTGCTTTGGAAATTTATAGTGAGGAGATGAGATAAAAAATCTTTAAGAAATTACAATGGAGAGATAAAAGAACAAAATGTTGATGCTTCTCTCCCCCACAAAAGTTTCGACTTGTCCTCAAGTCATTATTCAGCTAAGAAATCAAACAGTGAAAAAAAGAAAGAGAATTCTTACCCGCCAACGAATTGGCTTTCAAGTAGGAATTCAGGGTTAGAGTGTGCCAGAGGCTGGATTTCACATCTAACCCATTATTATATATAATATTATTATATACCAAATATATATATATATAATAATTTTTTTTTTATATATATATATTTAGTTTTAGTTTTTTTTTTTTTTTTCGAAATTGAAAGGAAATAAACTAAGGCAGGGATACTGCAACTGAGGGCTGCAGTATCTCCACCTCTCTTTGTTGAGATACTGTTTGGAGAAAATCTTGCTTGCTAGTGGGCTTAGTGTATAGTTTCAGGTGATGACCATTGACAGTAAAGGAATGTCCTTCTCCATCAATAGTTTTGAGCTTCACTGAACCATTGTCGTAAGCCTGAACAATTTGGTATGGGCCCATCCAATGGGTGGTTAACTTGGCTTTATGATCTCTGAACTTAGAGTCAAAAAGTAAATCTCAGTCACCTTCCGTGAACTGCTGCTTCTTGATATGTGCATCATGCCACTGCTTCCTTTGTTTTTGCATGAGGATTGTGGTTTCCTCTGCTTGCTACCTCATTTCATCCAGCTGGTTTAACTACTAAATTATTTCTTGTTGTGCTTGGTCCAAGTCAATTTGCAAATCTGCAGCCAGTTTAAAAGTATGTATTTGAAACTCAATAGGAAGCATTACCTCTTTGCCGTACGCCAACTGGTATGGTGTAGATCCTGTAGTATCCTTCCATGTAATTATGTAAGCCCAGAGTGCATCTTTGAGCTTCTCTTCCCAATTCTTCCTGTTCATTGCAACAGTTTTGGTAATGATGCCTTCCAAAGTTTTGTTTGTGGATTCCACATGCCCATCGGCCTGTGGATGGTAAGGTGTGCTTCTCCTATGCTTGATTTGGTATTTGTCTGTGATGTGCTTCACTAACTTTGAGGTGAATTGGGTACCTTGATCAGTCACTATCTCCCTTGGTACTCCATACCTAAATAAAATCTCTTCAAAAAAGAAATTTACAACTGTGTGTTCAGTGGCTCTAACCAGTGCTTTTGCTTCAGCCCACTTTGTGATGTAATCAGTACATACTAAGATGTACTTCTTACTATTGGAGGTTGACTTAATGGGTCCTATAAAGTATAGAGCCCATTTTTGAAATGGCTCAAAGTGAACTTGGGGATGAAGAGGCATCTCGTCTATAGCTGTTGGCCTGCCCATTCTTTGACAGCTGTCACAACTCTTCACATACTTCTTGGCATCCTTGAAAATGGATGGCCAGTAGTATCTAAGAGTAAGAACTTTGAATTTTGTCCGCTTAGCTGCAAAATGCCCACCACACGGTTCATCATGGAAAGATTTTAAAATATCAATTACCTCATCATTTCTTACACATATTCTAATGATCATATCATAACCAGTGTAAAATAAATCACCATTAAGCCATGAATATCTAGCACTTTGTTTGACTAGTCTCTTCTTTTCCTTTGCAGTAAAGTGTGGAGGTGTCCTTCCTGTAGACAAATAATTGGCCAAATCAGCATACCAAGGATTTACTATGGAAATTGCAAATAAATTTTCATCTGGGAGAGAATCTTCAACCGGAACAACCTCACCTTGATTTTGCAGTCTAGAAAGAAAATCTGCCACCTGGTTCTCTTTACCTGGTCTATCTAACACTGTGATGTTGAATTCCTGTAACAATAGTAACCATCTGGTAACTCTGCCACTAGTTATTTGTTTATTCATTAAATTTTTAATGGCATAATGATCAGTATGTACAAAGACTTCATAGCCAGTTATGTAATGTCGGAATTTATTCACAGCATATATGATAGCAAGTGTTTCCTTCTCTGTGACTGTGTAGTTTGACTCTGCAGGTGTTAGATTTTTGCTAATGAAATAAATGGCATAAGTACAAGATTCCTCTTTTTGGCCTAATGATGCACCCACTGCAGTGTTAGATGCATCTGTAAAGATATGAAATGGTAGGCTCCAATTAGGCCCTCTCAAGACTGGTGCGATTGATAACTTCTTTTTGAGTAGTTCGAATGCTTGTTGGAAGTTCTCATTCCAATTGAAAAGTACATCTTTTGTTAGAAGTTTAAACAAAGGTAAAGCTATTTTACTAAAATGTTCAATAAACCTTCTGTAATAGCTTGCATACCCAAGGAAACTTCTTACCTCTCTTTGATTCTGTGGAATTGGCAAATCGACAATGATCTGGATCTTTGCTGGGTCAACCTTGATGCCTTGAGAAGAAATATAGTGGCCTAACACTATCCCTTCGTTCAACATCATAAAACACTTCTCATTGCTGAGGGACAGATTAGCTTCAATACATCTTTTCAAAACTCTCTCAAGGTTCTCTAATGCATGTTCAAATGAATTACTGTATACTGAAAAATCATCCATGTAAACTTCAACACAATCATGAATTAAATCAGCGAAAATAGCTAATACAGCTCTCTGAAATGTAGCTGGAGCATTGCAAAGTCCAAACGGCAAAACATTGTAAGCATAAGTGCCCCAAGGACAGGTGAAGGTGGTTTTGTCCTGGTCTTCTAAGGCTATCCTGATCTGGTTGTAGCCACTGAAACCATCAAGAAAAGAGAATGATGATTTCCCAGCTAGGGTGTCTAACACTTGGTCAATAAATGGTAGTGGAAAATAATCTTTGAGCGTGGCTTTGTTCAGTTGTCTGTAATCAAAACAAATGCGCCACTTACCATTTTTCTTGG
>APFE030575417.1:16763-28684 GCA_000404065.3 Pinus taeda
AAATAGACTTGCGCCAAAAATAGCCTGCGGGACCACTTAGTGAAGGCGACTCCTTTCCACTAAGCTCCATCATCTTGTTGCATTCTCAACAAGCATTTCTTGTTGCACACTTTTCAACAACTTATGTAGATTTTTTAAGTCTTTTCTCAATGTATTAAGGAGAGAAGCCCTTTTTGACTCTTCATTGTGGAGGAGTTGCATTTTTATGCTTTTGATTTTTGATGGAGTACAAGGACATATAATGTGAGAGTCCTTTTTATTTTAAAATTTTCATGACTTGTTGTAGGGAGTCATCATTGTGAGTGAGAATTCTTTGTAGGAGAATGTTTCTTTGTAGGAGAAACAAGCCACTCTACTTTATCAAATGTTGGTTTCATCTCTTCTTGTTTATCATCTTGAGTTGCATGTGAATTTGTTTCTCTTTTAAGTTCATGTGAAACCTTAACTCACCATCTTGAAGAGGTTGTGAAACTTATTTTACTTTTAAATACCCATTTTGTTAACTTGCAAAGTGTCAGAGGAAAGTTAGTTTTTGATAGGAGGAGTATTCCTTCCATTTCCAGATCAGATGCTTGTCTGAACCAGAACTAGAGTAAAGCCCATATCCACTACCTCTTCTATCAAGTGTATCCAAGAGTCTACCATATCTGATTTTGTCATCTCTATCCGACCCATGACCACCATGAGACCTGCTACCATATGATCCATTACTCTTATCCTCCTGTCAATGACTGATCCTAAGTGGTCCATGTCTCTACAAGTCTAACAAACTCTGAAGGATAACTACATTGACCTCTGCTTGTTTCTGCTATGCCTTGGAAAATTTCTCTTATGAGTGAATTATCATGTCATTATCCTCTTTGCAACTTCTTATCTCTTCCTTCAAACTTCTCAAGGTGTTTGTTATGTTAGGAGAGTACCCATCACCATATTGCTCATATGATCTGTAAGGGGAGTCTCATGAACTATAATCCACCATTTTTCTAGTCATATTTGATCCTCTTCTTCCTGCAAGTATATCATGCAAGATAACCAAACATAAACATAACCAACATACCTCAGTATAGTTTAGGGAAGGATATCTCATATACAAGATCAACCAGATTAGCATGATACATGTATAATCATAATCATAACAATATATTGAAATCATGCATGACAATACCGACTATATACCATGACCTCATGCATGCCACCATAACCATAACATTGTTTATAACAAACATATAGACACTAACATGCATAACAAATGCATATACAACTGACACACATTCATGACAACCACATCCCAACAACAACATCAACAACTTCTACATGTCAAAAAAACTGTAACAATGACCACCACCATGCATACATAAGCACATATACAACCTTCATGCATGCATAACAAACACATTTTTCCCATCCAGTCGAAGTGTTGCTCCATGCTCTGATTTCACTATGTGGTATTAGATATCACCCAAAGAGAAGAAAAGCCTACTCTAATACCACTTTGTAACACCCTCCTCCCACACTTACCCAAGTTCACCGATCCACCGAGGTAAATATGTGGCAAAGAGTTACAATGATATGAATCAACTCCCTAGGTATAGTTAAGGGAAGGGGAATCTCCCAACCAAAACTTTACTAACCTCCCTCAGGAACTACAGGACCCCCAGGAGCCAATCAACCACTCCAACTGCCATAACCCTAAGTTAACTTGCTTTTTCACTAACCTAGGCTGCTAGTCACATGCATAAAAAGGCATGTCAGTGACTATAAGCCTCGAGTCACATGGATAACCCTGTGTCCCACTGACTACAATATAATTTACCTAGTTGTGTGCATGCAACCTTGAGATCTGAGCCACTTTTTAAGGGTTAAGATCCATACCTATGCCCAAATTTTGATAGAAATTTCCAAAATGATGAATGATACAAGGAAAAATACATTAATGCAAAAATTAGACAAGAAATTGACCTAACAAGGCTTGACCATCACAAACATTTCATCAAACATTGTGAACATGTAATCTACAGGGTATAAATGCATATTTGAACATAGGGGTCTCATACTTATTTGAAAATCATAAAAAACATTAGCTACAATAAAATCTATTAGGCCATGCATTCAATAACCATTAATTTACTAATAAAAACATAATGATAGCCATGACTAAAGTATGTTATAAAACCATGCTTATAACCAACATATAACCAGAATAATAACAATGATAGAACAACCATTAAAGCCACATAATAACAAGTATTAATACTCATGAAATAGAAGAGGAAAAAGAGCTCTTATTAACATGTAAAAATCCAACCAAGTTAGGGACTTCCACGTATCATCCAACTATAGATTGGGTTGAACCAAATATTTCTTTTAGCCAATCACCCTATGCTATTTTCCAAGCATGAATGTGGGACTCACAGAAAAAACAACCAGGGCTTCCTTAGGCTTTACCACATATCCCACCATTACCAGTCAAGATATTTCTCGGCTCAAAACCCTCATCTATACAACTAGGATTTACTGTAATCTTGTCATTACTAGTTAAGGGATTCCTAGGCCAAACAATAAACATACACTACTAGGATTTACCGCAATCCCACCAAAACCAGTCAAAGGATCACTAGGCCCTAAACAAGCTTGGATGCCTCTAGATTTCTTCACCAATGCCTTGAGGAATTTTCTAGTCTCCACCCTTAGGCTTTATCGTGTATCCCATCATTACTGGTCAAAGGATTCCTAGGCCCTTGGGAATTTCCCTAGACCACCTCACCCGATTCCAAAACCATATGACAATCTAACTCAACCAATTGAAAGAACCCCAACACACTATGGTTATTCGGTAATGGCAAGGCAAAGTTGAAACCACTGTTACACCTAGCAAATCCAATGCTAGTGACAACAAGAGAACCAAATACACACATGCATATACCATGCATGCAAAAACTGACAAGAAAATCATACATGCAACTCGATACCTGCAAGTAATCTCGTTGTAGCTGCTTCATCCAACTCTTCCTTGCTTGATCTTTTCTTGATATTTTCATTCCTTTGCTTTCTTGTCCTTCATTTTCCTTCCTTTCTCCAATGCTAGAGTGCTCCAAGAATGCTCTAAGGGTGTAAGAGTATGAGAGAGAGAGAATAGAGAGAGAGCTCCAAGCTAAAACTGACAAAAGGTTGTGAACTGATCCTCAAAAGCCCTTTTATCAATGAGGCCTCTATTTTATTCAATTTTCTCTATTTTTCCTTCGTTTTCCTCCTCACATGCAACATGTGACCTTTCACCTTCATTTTCTCCTACTTTTCATTATTTTCATATATAAATTCCAATTAATGCTTCTTTGCCTTTTCAAAGCCTTTTCTAATTTTCTCTTAGCCATAATAAACCAAATGAACACCCACTAGGATGTTTTGCCCAATATTAAGCTTGGAATACGTGTCCTATGACCTTCATCTTATTTTTGCCTTTATCAACTTTATTACATGAAATTTTTAACCTAGAGATGTTACATAGATCTTCTCTAAATGAGATATCTGAAGAGTATTTTGGAGAGTTAGAGAGATTTATGAGTTAGTTGTATTTTTAGAGGATTTTGTGGATCTAGAAAGGCTAGATTTAGAGAATGTTGAAGGAATTGTGGTTCTCAACTAAATATGGTTCAAAATTCCCTTTTTGTATATAGTTTGTAAACAATTTATTCATATAAGGAGGAATATGAAGAGATATGAGAGGATTCTTATAGGCCAAGTAAGGCCAAAGTCTGAGAGAGGACTTATTATAAATTAGGTTGAAAAGGGCCTATTGTAGATATGTTTGTTTATTAAAGAGAGAGGCACTCCCTTTAGGTGTTTCGAGTTGCTTGAAATATATTCTCTGTTTATATGCAAAATTAAACTTTATGTATATTATTGAATAAACCAATAGTGATTGCAAGTATGAGTGAAAAGCTTAGGAGGAAGAGCATTTTAGAGTGCATGTGTGTTGCAGTAAAAGAGATTATTAAAGGGAGGATTAGATTAAAGGAGGATGAGGCAGACTGATAAGGCACAACAGAAGCGTGATCTACCACAAAGGAGTCGATCAAATCCAATATGTAGTCCTAGGTGAAATATGGATGAGATCAGGGTCTTCTAGATTGATTAGAAAAGCTCAAGAGAGATAAACTACACAAGTGTACAGAGCACAAAGGGGAGTGTAGAGCCATGAACAATCCCAGAAAGATTTCTCATTGGATTGATGATCCACATGAAAGAACTCAGTCAAAGTAGTGCAACAGAAGTGTAGCACAAAGCCAAGAGGGAAGGCTGAAGAGTGCGCATGAGTGCAAATGGGCCTAGTGTCGGGAACTAGACATAAGCCTGAAAAGGAAAAAAACTTATTCATTTTTATGTTTTAGAGAGAGTTCGCCATTCAATGTTGCTAAGATATGTCAGCAGATAAAGGTGGGAGACAAAATTCAAGAGCTAAGCCAGAAACCTGGATCTCGTAATTTATTTTAATTAAGCACCGATAAGTATGTCAAGTGACAGAGTCGGGGCCATTTATTAATGGAATCTCGTAACATGAAATTTATTCTGGAATTCCAAAATCTCATAAGCTATTTGAATTAAGCGTCGAGGATAGGGGACCAAGGATCATCTACTGACAGAGTTGCAAATAACGTGAATGTTTTTCATTCCCTGGAACCGTTAAAGCCCATAAGTTATTTAAATAGAGGGCTAGACATACAGTGGAGCTGACAGGTGGAGGAGCGGATTCGTGGAATTTTCTCATTATAAGAGAAAAGTGGACCAGCAGAGGAAAACAGAAGGAAAGAGATCTTATACCCAAAATCTCTCGTGGCATAAGTTCCAAGACTAGTAGGGCCCATACCCAGAAGGTTGAAAGGTTTAAAATCCTAGAAGGTCAGAGACCCGGAACCATATAACTATTTTTAATTGAATTTGAAAGGGCATTGGGGTACTTGGTGGGCCCAACAAAAAGAAAGGCAAAGATATATATTTTTTGTTATAGAGGAAAAGGGACCCGAGGAGGATTTTATAAAGGAAAGGTTAAATAGGAGCAACACTTTGGAAGGTTGGCCATAGTCGAGAGGTCAAAATCCCATATGTTTTTGTAAAGGAATTTAAAAGAGTTACGAGCTCGCAAGGTTTACAGAAATGGTTGTAGCGCTTGATTGCAATGCTTGGTTCTTGGTAATATGAATTGGTAAAGGCATAGACTTAGCTATGATGTATATTGAAAAAGGACTTCGCTCCAAGGGCTATATAAAAGAACTTAGCTCCAGAGTTTATGCAGTGTTGTATTATCAGGCAAAATTTAACAAAGAAGGGATTTTGAATCTCATAAGGCGTTTGTAGCAAGGATTGAAGGAAGTGCATTTTCAACAGAGATTCAGGTCATGTGGGTTTTCAGGGAACCTGCACTTGGGTATGAGATCTAGTTTGCATCCTCATTGTCATCAATGAGATAATAGTTCATTAATGCATGCAAACCTCTAGGTACCATAAAAATATCTAACTTTAACCCCAGATAATGTGTTGAAGTTGATGGGGAAAAGTTTGTCAAAAGGAGGGCCTTAATGAATCCCCCAAAATATAACGTGATATTAAACACAATGATTTGAAGAATACAAGGTAGGGCCAACAATTGTATGCAAAATTTTATTGTGGACAAGCCTTCCAACAACCTAGTTTCCAAGTAAGTCCATGTCTAGTTATGCCAACGAGATGATTTTCATAACCAGACTAATTATTTTACTTTACTTCTCTCTTTCTCTCTCTCGCACACACACACACACACACATCAAAAATTGGGAAAAGGACTCAAGTAGACGTGGAAAAGGGAGAAGAAGAATCCCTACTTACTATCTCTATTTTTTTATTGTTGTAAGAATCATAGACAAACTTCTCCTTCAACATAGATCTATGCTACAATCTCAATCGATGACCATTAACCAAAAAAGAAACATGATCCTCATTAATTGTTTTAATTCTTATTGAGCCATTATTGAAAGCATTCTTAACTTCCTAAGGCCATAACCAACATGTAGTGAGCTTACCCTTGAGTTTTTTGAATCTAGAGTCAAAGAGGAGAGCCTAGTCACTAGGTTTAAAGTGCTTCTTTCTAATAAAATTTTGTGCCACATGGCTCATAGCTCTTGAAAAAGAATGATATGTTGAATGGAATTCTTTCAAATTTCATCCAACTTAGCATTTGACAAGTCTATACTCAATATTACAAAAATTATAAAGGTTTTTACTTGAAATTCGATGGGAATGAGAACTTGTTTTCCATACACTAGTTCATATGGTGTAAATCCCATGATATTTCTCCACGTAGTTCTATAGGCCAAAGTGCCTTTGGAAGTTTGTTTGGCCAATATTATGATGCAACTATATTGTCTTGGTCAGAATGGATTCCAACACCTTTTTTATGGACTCGACTTTTCTGTTGGCCTAAAGATGGTATGGAGAATATTTACGATGCTATTTATGGTATTGTTAGGTAATGGATTGCACCAAATTTGACATGAACTACTCTCCCTGATCTATATGATTTCCCTTGGGACATTAAAATGGGTAAAAATATCTTAAAAAATAAAATATACTATTGATTATTCATTAATTGATAAAGATAATTTGCTTCTACCCATTCAGTGGCATAGTCTGTACAAACTAAAATATACATTTTCCTTCGTGACATGGGAGATATTGGCCCTGCAAAATCCAAGGACCATCTTTCAAAGGGCTTAATAAGCACTTGGGGTTGTAGGGGAACATCGTCGATTCGCACTAGTATTCCCATTTGTTGGAAGCAATCGCAACTACTAACATATTTTTTACATCTTTGAAATGTGTTAGCTAGTAGCACTCTTGATGGAGTACCTTGTAAGTGGTCCTCTTATAAAAAAAATGGTCCCCACACAGTTCATCATGGAAATATTGCAAGATATTAACATCTCGTACTTTTGTACACATCTCTTGATAATTAGGTTTGGCCTAGTACGAAAGAGGTCTCCCCTAATCCATGAATAGGTAGTGCTAAGATAGATAATTTGTTGTTTTTCTCATGAGGAGAGGCGTTGAGGAAAATTCCTTGTGGCCAAGTAATTGGATATATCTACGAACCAAAGAGTATTAGTAGAGACAACAAATTAATGTTCATAAGGAGAACTATAATCTACATCACTAATCTCATCATCATTATGAATCCTAGAGAGAAAATATGAAACCGAGATTTCTTTTCTTGGTCTATCTATAATAGTGATGTTAAACTCCTATAATAATAGCAACCATCTAGTAATCCTACCATTAGCAACTTATGTATTCATTAAAAATTTAATGGTGGAATGATCAGTATGTATAAAGACTTCATGACTTGTTATGTAATGTTTAAATTTGTTTATAGCATGCACAATAACCAGAGATTCTTTTTCAATGACAATGTAATTAAGCTTAGCTAGTGTGAGGTTTTTTCTTATGAAATAAATAACATAACAAAATTGATTCTCTTTTTTGTCTTAAGACAACTTCGAGGATCATGTTTGAAGCATCTACAAAAATATGGAAAGGAAGGGACCAATTTGGTTCCCTAAGCATTGGTGTCATAGATAACTTTTCCTTCAAAGCTTCAAAAGCATTTTGACAATGTAAGTCCTAGGAAAATAAACATCCTTAGCAAGTAATTTGAACACGGGTGCAACTATTTTCATAAAAAAATTAATTAACTTCTATAATAGATAACACAACCTAACAAACTTCTTACCTCTTTTTCTGAATGTGGTGTTGAAAGGTCCATCATGAATTTAATTTTGGCTAGATCAACTTTGATACATGCACAAGAAATGTGATGTCTGAGAATGATCCCCTCTATTAATAACATTTTACACTTTACATTGATTAAAGTGAGGTTAGTTTCTCTATGTTGAATCAAACCTTTTGGAGGCTATCTAATGCTTCTTTAAAAGTATCACCATAGACAAAAAAAAATAATTCATATACATTTCTACACATTCATGAATTATATCATAAATGATACCTAATACTTATCATTGGAAAGTGGTGGGGGCATTACACAAACTAAATGGTAGGAATATTTAGGTGAATGTCCCCCATGGGCACGTGAATGTAATCTTGTCTTGATCTTGTGATGCAATCTGAATTTGGTTATACCTGCTAAAATCGTCAATAACAGAAAAGAAACATTTACCTAATAAAGTATCCAATACCTCACCAATAAATGGCACTGGAAAGTAGTCTTTTAAGGTTGCTTTGTTCAAATCTTAGTAATCAATGCAAACCCTCCATTTGCCACTTTTTTTAGGTACAATCATAATTGGAAAAACCCACCTACTGTCATATATTGGGTGTATAAAGTTGACATTCAATAAATTCTATAATTCTTCTATTACAATGTCTTTCAAATCAGGTTCATGTGGCATTGTAGATGCCTAATGGGTTTAGTGTTCTCCTGAAGGTCAATATGATGTAGCTAGGTGTCAAGGTGCATGCATGTCTTGGTATTCCCATGCAAATGCACTAGATTGTTCTTACATTACATGAATTAATTGTTCCTGTTTATTTTGGCCAAGATTCAGATTGATGTTTAGAGATTTTCCTAGAATTATTTCAATAGGAATGCTGCAAGAATTTGAACTTTCTTTGAAAACCGATAAAAGAAAATACGATTAGTTTGCTAGATCACAATTTAATTGAAAATATCTGCTAAGAATATGATCATATATAAGAGATTTTTCAAAATATTGAATACACTTTGAGGTAGAGAGAAATTGATTCAAGAAGTTGTCTTTTGTTTGTTCTTTTAATCCCCTAGATTGTTTGATGGTTAAAAGGGTTGTGTAATTTCTTCATTTTCATAAGGGTCCACTACCCATAATGAATCTTCTACTATAGGATTTGTTGGTGTGTATAGGATAAGTTTCTTCATGGAAATTCCATTGTACATTGTCATCTCTTTGGATCTACAACCGCTGAAAGCATCATATATAGCTAACTAAGGCCTCCCAAGGATCAAGGGGTGCCCATTCATGGTAATATTTGGTTGAACAACCAATAAATCCGTTGGGTACTCAAATGAATCCAAGATCATAATGACATCATCTAAAATTCTAGTAGACTTGATTCAAGATCTATCAACAAGTTCAAGCATTGTGGGTGTAGGTCAGAAACTATCCACTTGCAACATTTCCATACTCGTGATAGTGATAATGTTTATTATAGCCCCTAAGGTAAATTCAAAGTATTTTCTATAGGAAAATTGTTAGAAAACTAGCTCACAAAAAGATAGAAAAGATAGATCAATGCCTTAGAATTCAGCCTCTTCGAGGGGGCAACCTCCTTTACATTACACAAATGAACAATTCTTGGATGATACAAATGACTAAACCTCCCTTCTATATATAGGAGTCTAAGGGGTTACAATGTAATCAAGTCGACATAACAGTAATAACATAAGGGCACAAAAATAACAATGGCGGGTTTCTATGGGGCATACTAATAACATTATGGGGACAATAGGGGCACAATAATATCAATAAGGGATACAATGACAATAGTAATGGGGGAATCACTAGTATTATCGGGGCCTAACATGCCCCTCTCCTTCCAAAAAGCGTTGTCCTCAATGCTCGAGTAGTTCTAGATGCTTCTATATAATATTCTCATCCTCCCATGTGGAATCTTCAACGGATAAGTTCTTCCACTTGATGAGATACTCCAAAATTGATCGATTTGTAGTTGTCGAGTTCTTGTTTCTATGACTGCTTCCAGTTCTAATATGATTTTTCCTTCCTCGTCAAGTTCTGGCAATATTGTTTGAACTGGGAGCTTGTCACCTATAACCTTCTTTAAACATGAAACATGGAAAACTAGGTGCACTCACGAAGCTACAGGAAGCTCCAATTTGTATGCCATAGTACCAATCTTTTGCAACACCTTGTATGGACCATAATACTTTGGTGATAATTTATTATCCTTCTTAGCTTGCTTGAGGGACATTTGTTTATAAGGTTGTAGCTGTAGGAATACCCAATCACCTACATCAAAACTTCTTTTGCTGCAATGTTGATCTGCCTATTGTTTCATTCTATTCTGCGCTAACACGACGTTATCCTTTAAGAGTTGGAGGACTTGTTGTTGATGCTCGATGTGATGTTCCACTGCTTGAACCTTAGAATTTTCTCTTAAATATGATGTGATGGATGGTGGCTGATATCCATAAAGGTGCCATAAATGGGGTCATTTTTGTTGTTGTATGGAAGGAAGTGTTATACCACCATTCAGCTAGAGGCAACCATTTGACCCATTTTGTCTATTTATCAGATACAAAGCAACGAAGATATACTTCCAAACATTTGTTTACTATCTCAGTTTGCCCATTGGATTGAGGATGATAAGATGAGCTATGAGCTAACTAAGTACTGAGACAAGAAAATAATTCTGTCCAAAAATTTCCAGTGAAAATGGTATCTTTGTCACTTACAGTAATCTTTGGGTTTCCATGTAGCTTTTGAATGTTTCCATAAATGCAGTAGAAACTGTACTCGCTTTAAATGGATGTGATAATGCACAAAAGTGTGCATACTTGGTAAGTCTGTCAACTACCAGCATGATGACACTCTTCCCTCAGACTTGGGTAAACCTGTGATAAAATCCATTGAAACCTCCTCCCAACGTTGGCTTGGAATGGATAAAGGTTGTAATAGACTCAGGGTCTTAATTGTTTCAACTTTATTTTGTTGGCAAACAAAACATTTTGCCACAAAATTTTGAATATCTGATTTAAGGCCATCCCAGAAAAATTCCTTCTTAACCCTGTGGTAAGTTTTTAAAAATCCTAAGTGCCCTCCTAAGGGAGAAGTGTGCAATTCCATAAGAATCTTTTGTTTGAGTTGGGAATTCTTACAGAGGTATAAGCGATCATTGCACCATAACGAATCCTTTTTCCAGCTAAATGTATCAGATGCACTGGAATCTTGTTGTAACTTTTGAATAAGTGCCAACACTTCTTCATCACTCTTCCATTCCTTCCTTGCTTCGTTTATCCAATCTGGTTGGATAATAGAAATGGCGCACAACAATGCTTCCACATCCTCATCCTTTCTTGAGAGTGCATCTGCCACCACATTTTGCTTCCCTTTTTTGTAGATGATTTCAAAGTCATATCCCAACATCTTTGTGACCCACTTTTTTTTCTCTTCAGATGATAATCTTTGTTCTAAAAAGTATTTAAGGCTATCATGATCCGTTTTTACCTTGAAGTGTCTTCCCATTAGGTAGGGTCGCCATTTCTTAAGTGCATGTAGTATGGCCAACATTTCCTTCTCATAAATAGCTTTTTGTAAAAACTTTCCCTTGATTGGATGACTTTAAAAAACAATGGGTCTTTCATCTTGCATTAAAATAGCACCAATTCCATTTCCTGAAGCATCACATTCCACAATAAAGGTTTTTGTGAAGTCCGGTGTAGCTAAGACCGGTGATTGGCACATTGCCTCTTTAAGATGTTCGAAGGCCTTTGTTGCTTCTGGAGTCCATGAAAATGCATATTTCTTCAATAACGTTGTTAGAGGTGCTGCTATTCTCCCATAATTCTTAACAAACTTGCGAATTACCCTATCAACCCGAGAAATGCTTGCTAATGCTTTATGGATGTGGGATTTTCCATTCCTTAATGGATTTAATTTTGTTACGGTCTAGCTTAACTCCTTCATGAGATACAATATGACCCAGATATTCCACCTCTTCTACTCCAAAGAAACATTTGGATCTTTTTGCATATAATTGTTTCTCCTCCAATAGTTGCAGCACCCTGTCAACATGTTCAACATGATCCTTCCAAGACTTGTTGTAGATTAGTATATCATCAAAAAATACTAACACAAATTTTCTAAGGGTGGGTTTGAAAA
>APFE030575417.1:36821-65914 GCA_000404065.3 Pinus taeda
CGCCCTGAATTTTTTTGGTTTTGGACCCTATGTTATGTTGGGCAGACCCACCTATGGTTTTGTGTATGATTTTCACACATGTTTTTTTTTTGGACGTGATGGTTTTCGGTCCATGGTATTGGATGCTATGGTTTTTTAGTCCATGGTATTGGATGCTTCGGCATGTATAAATATGTATTATAACATTGAAAGGAACATAATGAAAAATCAAGCTAGTAGTCCCAGTTTTGGGATGCAGGGGAAAATTTCTGTGTATATGTGTTTTATGTGTTATGCTCTCGCATTTTTTATTTTATGTGTTTTATAATTCGTATGCAGGTAATTTTTGTACGGGGTTAAAACCTACAGAAACCAGCTCACAAAAAGATAGAAAAGATAGATCAACACCTTAGAATTCATCCTCTTTGAGGGGGCAACCTCCTTTACATTACACAAAAGAACAATTCTTGGATGATACAAATGACTAAACGTCCCTTCTATATATAGGAGTCTAAGGGGTCACAATGTAATCAAGCCGACATAACAGTAATAACATAAGGGCACAAAAATAGCAATAGTGAGTTTCTATGGGGCATACTAATAACAATATGGGGACAATAGGGGCACAATAATAATAATAAGGGATACAATGATAATAGTAATGGGGGAATCACTAGTATTATAGGGGCATTGCACGAATATTTCAAAATCATGGCATAAATATTGCAACTGCATCCATAAATTATGGCAATAAAAATTGATGCAGTCATCACATGGCACAAAGGCTAAAAAAAGACCCTCAAAGTTATGGTCTAATCAAATTTTTGATTTTTTATCAATAATATTGAAAATTAAATATTTGTTTTTCAAAGTTAAACATTATAACTTGAATAGTGGTCAAGAGGCAAATCGATTTCTAAAGTCCCGCCAAGGAATAATAAGGGAGAGACTAATAGGACATTTAGTTAGGAATATTTTTTAAGAAATTAGTAAAATAATTGAGTGATAAACATAATCATTTAAACTATAGAATTCAAAATATATGTCACATAGTTAGAAATATATCTCAAGAAATATAATTATAAGTTATTATATGTTTACATATCTTAAGAAATCAAATATAATCATAAGGTCCTTGTGGGATAGGGCCACGTAGGGATCATAGTGGTAGAGGTGAGAATTGACTCTATGTCATTTTGGGGACTCACCTAAGGTTTATTCCATGTCAATGTGTAACAGCCCAAATAAACATGTAATTGATCGACTAATTAACATCAAGTTCAAACTATGAGTAGCACTTACCTGTGGTTGAAGTCTGCTTACCACAACAAGGTTCTGGGGACGATTCTCCACCCAATCGTAAGCTCTATTGTGCAAGAATTTGCTACAATTGGCCACCCCGAGCCCTCAATCAACGTACTACTGCCAGTGAATCCTAAGTCTTAGAACACCATTCTCCCAAGAGAATGAAAGATAGAAACTCGGAAAGATGGAATGCCTCCCATCCTCCTCACCATCTAATAAATAAAACAAACATTGGATGGGAAACCACATGCACACAATCCATGTGTCTGCATGTGACTTTTTTATTTTTTTAGCTTTCTTGTTTTATTTCTTTTACATTTCTTTTGGTTTTTAGCTTTCTTGTTTCATTTTCTTCTTTTTGATAGATTTATTGATTTTTTTATTGTTTTCTTTTATTTATTCTTATTTAGAGCTTTAGTATAGTTATTACTATTTTTATTTTATTTTATTTATTTTCTTTTCTTGTAATATTTAAAAATATCATTTTATATGATTATGATTTTTAATATATTATTAATGATTTATAATTATATTATTATTTATTATTTTGTATTTTGTATTATTTATTATTTAATTTCCTTCATGTTGCCAACACCCTCTGCTAAACTAGTATAACCAGTAGGCATTGAAAGTCCCCAACACCCCGGGAAATCTCAAGGAATCTCTGTCCTTTTTCCCACTTTCGGCACCAGGCATAAGCCTGACCCAGTCTCTATCCTAGTCCAAGGCTGGCCCCAAGGCTCACGCCTGACTCAGACCTCATCTGCCCCAAGGTAGGCATCCGGTACAATACTCAATGACTCCGGGCGTCTTGCAAGGCTGGCCCACTCCCTCCACAACTACTAAGGTGCACAGCCCCAGGCATCGAAGTCCTTTACATCCCTTCTAGACTTCAGCATCCCAATCCAATAACAAGCACCTAGCCTAGAACATCAGGCACTTGGCCTCCTCAAGATGGTCCCATAGCTCTTCAAGAGCTATCTATCAAGAGCTATACACAAGACAAAGGAACCACTGGCATATGTAGTGTTGATTGAGTTTGTCCTCAGCCTGTATGGTGTTACTTATTCTCCCTTGTGCATATGGGCTCGCACGAGATCATCAAATAAACCGGCCCTCTTGGCTGATTTGTGGAGTCCTGTCAATCATCACACCTTAACATGCACCCAATGCATTAGCTATGCCATCATAGTATCGTAGAAAATAATCCACATGCCAAGTCTTGCATGTCATCATGTAACATTCAATGGCCCAATTGTCTATTCCTCTAGCATAAAAAAATAAAATAAAAAGATGTTGCAATCGATGGAAAAGGTGATTCATATATAATTAAGTGGGAGGGAAATCTCTTATCAAGTTTTAATTTTATCCTATATGATATAATCTATTGGAACTACTATTAATAGAAGAGTATAATATTAAAATAAAAAATAAACCATTGAGTGAGGAACGTTTTTCAAGAACATAATAAAGTAATTGGGTGATAGGTACAATCATTTAAATTATGGAGTTCAAAATATAAGTCATATAGTTAGAAATATATCTCAAAAAATATAATTATAACTAATTATATATGTTTATAGATCACAATAAATTAAATATAATCATAAGATCACCATGGGGTGGACCCAATTAGGGTTTATAGTGGTAGCAGTGAGAATCAATCGTTTGTCAATGTGGGGACCCACCCAGGGGTTATCTCATGTCACTAGGTTAGTTGTTGAATCGTCTAGCACACGTGTGTGTGTACGTGAATTGGGGTTATCTCCGGTGGTTGGGAGGAACGAATGGAATCCTCTCCACCCAAGTTCTATCCCCGAAAGTGACTTGATAGATGTTGACAATATTAACAATATATGTATATTCCTCATATGGAATATACAATGTTGTATCTGTGCATGCATATATATATATATATATATATATATATATATATATATATATATATCGAAATTGGAAAAAGTGATTCCTAGGTAATTCAGTGGGAGTAAAATATCTTATCAAGTTTTAGTTTTATCCTATACGATCTAATCTATTGGAAGTATTATTAGTGGAAAAATATATTATTCAAATAAAAAATAAGTCATTTAGTTAGTAATGTTTTTCAAGAACTTAATAAAGTAATTGAGTGATAGACATAATCATTCAACCTATCGAGATCAAAATATAATTCATATGATTAGAAACATATCTCAAGAAATATAATTATAAGCAATTATATATGTTTACATATATGAAGAAATCAAATGTAATCATAAGGTCACCATGGGGTGGCCCCGCTTAGGGGTTATAGTGGTAGTGGTGCAAATCAACCATGTTTCACCGTGGGACCCACCTAGGCATTATCCTATGTCACTAGCCCAATTGTCAATTCATCTAGCATATAAAAAATAAATAATTATAGAACTAACGAAAAAAGTGATTCATAGGTAATTAAGTGGGAGTAATATCTCATATCAAGTTTTAGTTTTATCCTATATGATATAATCTATTGGAACCATTATTAGTGGAAGAGTATATTATTCAAATAAAAAATAAGTCATTTAGCTAGGAATATTTTTCAAAAACTTAATAAGCAATTGAGTGATAGACATAATCATTTAAACAATCGAGTTCAAAATATAAGTCATATGGTTAGAAATTTATCACATGAAATATAATTATAAGTAATGACATATATTTACATATCCCAAGAAATCTAATATAACCATAAGGTCACCATTGGGTAGACCCACCTAGGGGCTATAGTGATAGTGGTGAGAATAGACCCTATGCCACCAGGGGGACCCACGTAGGGGTTATCTTATGTCACAGACCTAGTTGCAAATTCCTCTAGCATAACAAAATAAATAAAAAAATATTAGAATTGTTGGAAAAAGTGATTCAGATGTAATTAAATGGGAGTAAAGTCTTATTAATTTTAGTTTTATGCTATACAATATAATCTATTGGAACTATTATTAGTGGAAGAGTATATTATTCAAATGAAAAATAAGTCATTTAGTTAGGAATAATTTTCAAGAAGTTAATAAAGTAATTGAGTGATAAACATAATCATTTAAACTATCAAGTTCAAAATATATGTTATAGATTTAGAAATATATCTCAAGAAAAGTAATTATACATAATTATATATGTTTACATATTATAAAAAATCGAATATAATCATAAGATCACTGTGGGGTGGATCCACTTAGAGGTTATAATGGTTGTTAGGCCCCTATAATACTAGTGTATTTCCTTATTATTATTATTATTATTCCCATGTTGTCCCCATATTTTTTTATTATTGTGCCCCATAGAAGCCCACTATTATTATTGTTGTGCCCTTACATTATTATTGTTATGTCCACTTTGACTATATTGTGACCCCCTAGACTCCTATATATAGAAATGAGGTCTATTTGTATCATCTAAGAATTGTGCATTTGTGTAATGTAAAGGAGGTTTCCCCTTCGAAGAGGCTGATTTTGAAGTCATTGCTTTATCTTTTCTTCTATTTTGTGAGCTGGTTGCATAACAATTGGTATCAGAGCTTTGGATACTAGGGTTTTGCTGCTTCAAACAGGTGATCGTGATGAACCTTGGGTACGAATTTTAGATCTTGTCCAACTATATTTTCGGAGATATGATCCAAGGAAGTTAGGGTTTTTGCAGGCTCCCGAATTATATCTCAAACAGGTGACCTAGGGAAAATTGTAATAACTTTATCTCCGAGCATCAGATTGACATTTCGTAAGAAGGTACAAAAAGAGGATGGACTACAGTTTTCTGTGTATTTGTTTCAAGTTTGAAGTTCGAAACAATGACACGTGGAACTTCGTACAAGTTCGCTTTATTGACTTAGTCTATAATTAGGTCATTGTGGGATATTTGGAATAACTCTTTCTTGGAGAATCCAATCTTGATCAAACTTGTGGGGTTAGAACGAGGACTCAGAGGGCTACCACAGGATGAAATTTTAGACCTTGGATATCTGCAATTACAAAGATAAAATCAATTCAATATTGAGCTTCTACAAAGCCAAAAAAGTTGTGTAGTCTTTTAAATTTTTTGCGTAAGTTTCGTTTGAGAAATTAGATTGAAGGAATTCCAAGGACATAGTGAAGCATAATTATCATTAATTGATGCCCCAAAGAAAGAAAATGGAAACACCTAGTAAGCAACCCGAAAGCTCTAACATGACTCATGTAGATTTTCCTGTAGATTCACAAGCTCATGTAATCTACTAAAACAAGAGACAAGAATATACTTCTACTATTTATAGTGGAAGCACATAAAGGTCGAGCAAAACAATAATCGACAAGAGGAAGAACATCAATGGCACATAACACAATAAATATCCGGGGAAATCCATAGCTCAAAACCCCACGATCTGTATTGCATTAATCAGAAATCCAAGATGATAATACAATGCTTATTCTGACAAGAACGATCCCAACACTCAGTAAAATCAATCTCCAAATCACAAGAAAACTCAAGCCAAATCCAGGATTCTTCTCTGCTCTCCAAGCCTCTTATTTCCTTGCACGCTTGGTCAAAGAATTTGGATAAATACAATATGCTCTGCTCAGCGTCGAGCTTAACCTGCACAAGTATTTCCTATCTGTTGTGGGTGAAGTCACCCTAAGTTCTTGGGTTGAGAACCCCAACAAAGCAGAGGGCTTACAACATAAAGAGGCATGAAAACAGGTATTCCTAATACTTAAACTACTAAATTAGGAAGATGAGGTATTACCCGGAGGTACTAAGTTTGGGGTCGTTTCTGTAGGGTCCAAATCCCCTGCTTCTTCCAATGCCTTAAAACCTGCAACTTATCCAAGAAAATCGTATACAATAGTAGTAATAGAAAATATGTTCCTGATATAGGTGTTAGGTCCTATAAGCATGTAAGAAAATAAGCATTAACATAATATTTATAAACAAATCATAGCAATATAGATCAATGCATTAAGACCATAAATATCAGGAACAAAACATCGCCTCTTTATTGATGTAAGCTAAAAAGTACGGAAGAACTACAACCTGAGTCGTCCACCGGCTCTAAGCGAAACCGTCCTCCGGATCAGTCCTGCCCAGGCCTTAGTAGTCCACCTTCATAAAGGTACACCATGATATCATACAAAGATGATGGACACCTCAAAGAAGGAAACAAAGGTTTCCTATAACTTGGGAGTGTAGGAGGCACAGGGATTTCTTCATACTTGATCAGGGATGTAATTAACTATAATATCAATATCTCATCTCTCTCCCACTTAGGCCTTATCATGGAGGTTTATTTATACTTCTCCAAATTAGTTTTTTCAGTTGGGAAACAGTTGGGCCATGGGCTATAGTAGGTGAGTAACAGGTGAAACCATAAACTTGGCCGAATTTAAGGAGACTATATATTTTTTAGTGTTTTAACACATATACACAGGTTGAATATGGACTGACCAATGCATATACACGATTTATACAAGGCAAAACAATATATGGGATTTAAAACATTTTTTTTAGAATTTGGACCAAGTCTGGAAAGGAAGGGTTTCCCTAGGCCATAACCAGAGCATCAAATCTACCAAGAGTGGTAAATGGTGCTATAACACTATCCTCTGCCTGATGACTTCCTTTAGCTAATACTTAGCCAAATTTCCAAGCCTCCAAGCTTCTAATTCTTTGCACAATTCCTATGGAGGATAACTTGTATTTAAAGGGAAATAAAGCCTATAAAAACCGCGCAATCCCTTAAGGATCAGTTCCTGAATGCATGCAGTATTAGTGCAACTCAGAAAAATCTAAAACAAATAGTACACTGTCCCTGCACTCTAGTCTCAACTTAGTCTTTCTTAGAATTGACATGCATGAGTTTTTGATGAGGGAATATTTAGTTAACTGGAGTAGCACTAGTTGAGTGAATTAATGCATAAACTAATTGTTAACTCACTATTAGTTCCTCAAGTAGTTTGGAACTAATTTAGCTGGACTTAATTCAATAAATTGAGTTAACTAATTACAACTCAATAAATTGAGTTAACTAATTACAACTCATACTTAGCTCATCTTGGACCCCTATAATATAGGGAGAACATATACATGACTTCATAACAACGTCCAACTCAAAATTCCTAAGTTAATTAAGTTAATTAATTATTTACAAGTTGCTATGAGAAAATAATAACGATTTAATTCATAATTTAATTCAAGGACAATTAAATTGGAATTTCTAGATTCCATTTTTAACATTTCTTGTTGCTATTTTTAATAACTCATGAAGAAGAGGAAGAAATGCAACATGATATATCAAAATTACAAGACCAAGTGCAACAAATTTCACTCTCACAAAAAGTAACAGAAGCTAAGATGGATGGTTTAAAGAAAGGCGTGGAAGTTAAGATGGATGGAATGGAAGCTAAGATAGATGGTATAGAAGCAAAACTTAAAGGCAACATGGAAGGTTTGAAGATATGTTTGACAAAGTTGTTACAAGAAATGATTACTAATGGCGAAAGGTTAGTAAAGGAAACTCATGATGAGAACAAAAGAAATGTTAATCATGATTTCATAGAATCTAACGTTGGATTGAAGACCCAGCATGTTCCAAAGATTTATATGAGGAAGTTTGATGGCAAGGATCCCGTAACATGGATACTACAGATGGAGCAATATTTTGATCACCATAATGTGCAAAACACACAAAAGGTACGCATTGCAACTTTATATTTGGAACACAATAAGTTTGTATGGTATCGATGAATTTTCTCTCGTAAACAATTTGTCACTAGGGAAATATTTAAGGAAGAAATGATATCACATTATGAGGATACAAAAATAAACACTTTTTTTAGCCAATTGACAAATCTCAAACAAAAAGGTTCAATGGTGGAGCACATTGAGGACTTCCAAAAATTGAATATAAGGGTAAAAGATATTCCAAAGGAGCATAGGATTGATGTGTTCATAGGGACATTGAAGGATAACATCCAACATGAGGTTCGCATTTGGGAACCTGATTCATTGGAGAAGGCATTCAGGTTGACAAGAAAAATTGAAAGCAAAATTATGGCAACAAGGAAGCTTACCAATCACAACTATGAAGATGGAAGTGTTGTTGCCCCTAGCCTTCCACAATCTACAAGGTTGAAACCACAACAATTGGAAGAAAAAAGAGTAAAAGGGCTTTGTTAGAGTTGTGATAGAAAATATACTAAAGGTCAAAAGTGTGCTGAGAATAATTTTTTTTACATAGATTATGAAGAGGAAGAAGAAAAGGAACAATAAACATTAAAATAAGAGGATACACTAGGAACAAAGCCTAGAGTAAGAAAAAATGAATCCGACCATATATTGTAATGCATTGGCCAGAATAACCACTCCTCAAACTATCAAGATAGAAGGACATATCAAGAATAAAAAGGTAATAGTGTTGATTGATTAGGGCAGTACCCATAATTCTATTCATTGTAAGATAGCGAAGGAATTGAACTGCTTCCTATATCTAGCACCAGAGTGTCAAGTGATGGTTGCAAATGGAAGAACCATAAGTTTCTCTAGAAAGTGTCATAATATGAAGCTATCCATGAGATAATATGTGTTGAATAGTCCAATGCTTTCCATTCCAATGGGTGGTGCTGATGTTGTACTAGGAGTCCAATGGCTACAATATTTGGGTACAATAGCTTTTAATTTTCAAGAACTTTTCTTGACTTTTTTTCCAGAAGGAATGAAAGTTGAATTAAGGTGTATTGCAGGGAAATTGGGAAAGATAATAAGCTCTAATGGCATGACAAAGATTCTAAAGAAATAACAATGTGTATTATGTTCGCTACAGGTTCCCACATCGAAATCATCTATTTCTCCAAATCTCCAAAAAGTCTTGGACAATCATTCCAAGGTATTTGAGACTCCCAAAAGCCTCCCACCTATTTGTGATCATGATCATGCTATTCATTTTATTCTAGGTTGTGTTCCTCCAAACATCAAGCCTTACAAATATCCCTATGACCAAAAGAGTGAAATTGAATGTATGGTTGCATAAATGCTAGAGGCTGGTATAATTCAACCTAGTCAAATTTATTTCTCTGCTCCAGTAGTATTGGTGCACAAGAAGTATGGATCATGGCGCATGTGACCGTATTATAGGGAGCTCAACAAGCTCACTATTAAAGATAAATTTCCCATTCCTATCATTGATGAATTATTGGATGAATTGCATGGAGAAACTTACTTCACGAAGTTGGACCTTGGTTCAGGATATCATCAAATTAGAATGAAGAGTGAAGACATTATGAAAACAACATTTAAAACTCATGAGGGTCATTATGAATTTTTGGTCATGCCTTTTGGCCTTACCAATGCACCTTCTACATTTCAAGGTTTGATGAATTCCATTTTCAAACCCTTCCTTAGAAAATTTGTGTTATTATTTTTTGATGATATATTAATCTACAACAAGTCTTGGAAGGATCATGTTCAACATGTTGATAACTCAAACTATTGGAGGAGAAACAATTATACGCAAAAGCATCCAAATGTTTCTTTGGAGTACAAGAGGTGGAATATTTAGTTCATATTGTATCTCATGAAGGTGTTAAGGTAGACCCTAACAAAATTAAATCCATTAAGGAATGGAAAATCCCACATCCATAAAGCGTTTGTGAGTATTTCTCGGGTTGACAGGGTATTATCCCAAGTTTGTTAAGAATTATAGGAGAATAGTAGCACCTCTAACAACATTACTGAAGAAAGATGCATTTTCTTGGACTCCAGAAGCAATGAAAGCCTTTGAACATCTTAAAGAGGCAATGTGCCAAGCATCGGTCTTAGCTATGCCAGACTTCACAAAAACCTTTATTTTGGAATATGATGCCCCAGGAAATGGAATTGGTGTTGTTTTAATGCAAGAAGAAAGCTCCATTGCTTTTGAAAGTCGTCCAATCAAAAGAAAGTATTTACACAAAGCTATTTACGAGAAGGAAATGTTGACAATACCACATGAACTTAAGAAATGGCGACCTTACCTAATTGGAAGGCACTTCAAGGTAAAAACAGATCATGACAGTCTTAAATACTTTTTAAAACAAATATTATCTTCAGAAGCGTAGAAAAAAGGGGTCATAAAGATGTTGGGTTATGACTTTGAAATCATCTACAAAAAAGGAAGCAAAATGTTGTTGCAGATGCACCCTCAAGAAAGGATGAGGATGTGGAAGCATTGCTTTGTGCCATTTCTATTATCCAACCAGATTGGATAAACAGAGCAAGGGATGAATGGAAGAATGACAAATAAGTGCAAGCACTCATTCAAAAGTTACAACAAGACCTTAGTACATCTGATACATTTCGCTGGAAAAAGGATTCGTTATGGTACAAAGATCGCTTATACTTCTATAAGACTTCCCAACTCAAACAAAATATTCTTATGGAATTGCACACCTCTCCCTTAGGAGGGCACTTAGGATTTTTAAAAACTTATCACAGAGTTAAGAAGGATTTTTTTTTGGGATGGCCTTAAATATGATATTCAAAATTTTGTGGTGGAATGTTTAGTTTTCCAAAAAAATAAAGTTGAAACAATTAAGACCCCAGGTCTGTTACAACCTTTATCCATTCCAAGTCAACGTTGGGAGGAGGTTTCAATGGATTTTATCACAGGTTTACCCAAGTATGATGGAAAGAGTGTCATCATGGTGGTAGTTGATAGACTTGCCAAGTATGCACACTTTTGTGCATTATCTCATCCCTTTACAGCCAATACAATTGCTACTACATTTATGGAAACAATTCAAAAGATACATGGAAACCCAAAGAATATTGTAAGCAACTGAGATCCCATTTTCACTGGAAATTTTTGGACAAATTATTTTCTTGTCTGGGTATTCAATAAGCTCATAGATCATCGTATCATCCTCAATCTAATGGGCAAACTGAGATAGTGAACACATGTTTGTAAGGATATCTTCGTTGCTTTGTATCTGATAAACATACACAATGGGTAAAATGGTTGACTCTGGCTGAATGGTGGTATAACACTTCCTTCCATACTACAACAAAAATGACCCCATTTATGGCACTTTATGGATGTCATTCACCGTCCATCACATCATATTTAAGATAAAATTCTAAGGTTCAAGCCGTGGACGATCACATCGAGCATCAACAACAAGTTCTCCAACTCTTAAAGGATAACCTCACTTTGGCACAACATAGCATGAAACAATGGGCATATCAACATCACAACGAAAGAAGTTTTGATGTAGATGTCTGGGTATTTCTACGGCTACAACCATACAAACAAATGTCCCTCAAGCAAGCTAAGAAGGATACTAAATTATCACCAAAGTATTATGGTCTGTACAAGATGTTGCAAAAGATTGCTACTATGGCATACAAATTGGAGTTTCTTGCATCTTCTCGAATGCACCATTTTTCCATGTTTCATGCTTAAAGAAGGTTATAGGTGACAAGCTCCTAGTTCAAACAATATTGCTAGAACTTGACGAGGAAGGAAAAATAATATTGGAACCTGAAATAGTCCCAAAAACAAGAACTCGACAACTATGAAATTGATCAATTTCAGAGTATCTCATCAAGTGGAAGAACTTACACGCTGAAGATTCCACATGGGAGGATGAGAATTTTATACAGAATCATCCAGAACTACTCAAGCGTTGAGGACTACACATTTCTGAAGGAGAGGGGAATGTTAGGCACCTATAATACTACTGCATTCCATTATTATTATTGTCATTGTAGCCTGTTATTGTTATTGTTGTGCCCATGTTGTCCCCATATTGTTATTATTGTGCCCCCCAGAAGCCCACTATTTTTATTATTGTGCCCTTACATTATTATTGTTATGTCGTCTTTGACTATATTGTGACCCCTTAGAATCCTATATATAGAAAGGAGGTCTTGTCATTTGTATCATCCAAGAATCGTTCATTTGTGTAATGTAAAGGAGCTTGCCCCCTCGAAGAGGTTGATTTTGAAGTCGTTGCTCTATCTTTTCTTCTTTTTTGTGAGCTAGTTGCATAACAGTGGTAGAGGTGAAAATCAACCTCGTGTCATCATGGCATCCCTCTTAGGGTTTATCCAATATTACTGCCCAGTCATGGATTCCTCTAACATATTAAAAAAAAGAATTAAAATTGATGGAAAAAGTGATTCAAAGGTAATTAATTGGAAGTAAATCATTTATAAAATTTTAGTTTTAGCCTATATAATATAATCTATTGGAACAAATATAAGTGGAAGAGTATATTATTCAAGTAAAAAATAAGTCATTTTGATCTGAAAAGGGTGTCTAACTTCTTGTCATACTTACAAGAAACCTCCCACTCCAAAGCTTAACAAATCATGATCTAGCTTAGGTTGAAAAATGCGGAATTAAGGACTTGAATTGGGTGTATGTCTTTGTATTAATCTGTTAAGTGCTTACTTGTTCATGCTGATATTTAAGACAAATAACAGTAAATGCAGTAAATGGACAAACACACATAACAACAATATAATCTAGGAGTTCACCCTGATATCATGGGCTACGTCTCCTTGAGCTCTTGTTAATTTGACTCGGCTCTTTGGGATTATGGTAAAACTTCTTGTACAAGTTCTATACTCAACTCCAAAGGTTAACAAATAAACCAATGGGTTTAGAATACCATCTTATCCCTGGCTATCCTTACTCTACAAACAAATCTAGGCTTCTCTGGACTAGATTCCTTCAATTAGTACACTGAGCTGACTTAAGCTTCTGGTTGGCACTAACTCCCTTAGAATTTTGCAACTGTCTCTGGAACTCCTTCTTCTGTCTTCAACACACATCAGCCACCAACAACAAACTGATCATTTGATCATTTGTTGTTTTGAAACTTCCCTGTAGCTTCTTGGCTCTTAGAAGTCTTCAAATACTTTTGAAAGTCCCTTTAATGGATTTAGAAGGTCCTTTACAGTCAGAATTGACTATTGGATCGCTAAGAATGAGCTCTGGTAGCTCCTGCAACTGCCTCCAACCTCTGGTGGCTTTGAACTCCAGAATTAATCTTCCTGGATGGAAATCGCTAGGAATATGATTTCTTCAGCTTCTATGGATCATTCCATTAGTTTCAGAAGGCCCTAATTAGTCTAGTGAACCTCTTGTTTCACTCTCGAGCTCTGCCTCTGTCTCTCGGGACAACTCTGTCTTCCTCTCAGGAATCCTCCATCCCTGTAAAATAATCTGTTCCTACTTTTAGTTGGTATCTCAACCAAATTTAGCGACTGCACCTGACTTCAACTAAACTTAATGAAAGCTGCTAAACTTTAGCCTCTCCGCCAGGCTGACCGTCAGGGGTAGCCGTTAGCATTACTGCAACTGCTGGGCGCACATATGTGTAATATAACCCTAGCAGTTAGGGACAATCAACCATAGAGCTTTTACGTTCAGGTTAATCCTGGATCGTCGATCCATCCGTCCATCCAATGACTATCGCGTCACCAATGGCCAACTTTCTCGGACAATCTCTGCCATTGATGTGACCCCGTTCGATCCAACAGACATCGCTCATATCGTGCAGATTTCTTGCACGAACGATATCTGACTGAGGGCTTGCGATCAGAGTAGTTTTTCTCTACTACGTGTCACTTGCTAAATGGAATCGCGTGCTCTTGTCCAATTACCGCTTCCAGCCTTTCAACTGCGCAATACCGTTTACTGCCTAGCCGATACTACCCATGTGCTTTATTTAGATTTAATGAAAAAATGTGCTTTATAAAGGTTTAATCATTTAACAAAGGTTTAGCACTTGAATGAAGGCTTTAGTGCTTACAAATGTTTTAGCACATAAGGAAAATTTTAACCCTTTAACCTTTTACCGTTCGTTCTTTTACCTTTAGTCTTTAACCTTGGTTTAGCTCTAGGATCATTTTTTGATCACTCCTCCCCATTGAGAATCTTTTGGACCCCAAAAGGCTGATATACTGATCTAAATAGTAGATGAGAGTACATCACTCTCTTCTTCTAGCCTCCGTACACTTTCTCTACCTAGCTAGTGCCTTTGTACCAAAACTTTAAACACTTTCCTTTCTGGATGCGCTTGTCCTACGGTTAAGAACTGTCCACCTGTTAAAAAATGGTTTTCCTTCAGAATTCATGTAGAACTTCTGCTGAGAAGGTAACGAAAGGTAGTTTGAACAAATATTCTTTGATCATTGATCCAAGGTGGCTCAAACAAATGTGAAATTACATCTTCTTCACATAAATTTACATTTGTACCAATTACCATATGTTTACTGACTTATTGTCAAAAACAACAGAAACTCTTACTTCATCAAAAGATACATATTTCACATCTTGTGAATCACCATCATGGATTTACATATTTGTACACAAGTGATTGATTAGATAACAAGCCAATAAAAACATGCCTTTACTACAATTGACCCTTGAAGTCAAACATGTAGAAAAAGAACTTATGGTTTCTTTTTCAAAGATGAAACACTTCATCGTTATCTCCCTTTTACAATCTTGGAGACCAAATCAACTTTCCCAAGTCAAGATTGCATTACATGCATGTTTAAAACAAAGCCATCAACCCTTCAAGTTAATTACACATACATGTTCAAAATACTAGGAAATCATCAACATCCCTGTGTTCATGCATATCATTCTCATGCATGCATTTCATCCTTCAACTTTCCCTTAAGCACACTGTACTTTCAAAGCTGAAACAAATATAATTTTTGTAGAAATAAAGTGAGTCTACATACTCAACCTTTCTAGTCATCTTATTGGCAAAACCCTGCAACTTGCATCTCATTAGCAAAGAAATGCATCAATTTAAAAGGAACCTGCAACCTTAATTAGATAAGAATTCTATACATTTCTTACCAATCCATTTCAAATGTGCTTCCTTTTCCTGCACATTGATATCAACCTGTGAATCATCCTGCAATACCTCAATTATGGAAACTTCCTTTCCATTCTTGCCATTCTCTCTTTCCACCTTCTTCAGATTTTGTGAAAGCATTGTTAGATTCAGAGTCCAACACCTTTCAGCAATATGTCCTTTCTTATGGCAGTAAGTGCAATGCATGTGCATCTTCTTGACAACATGATTTTCCTTGTCCAATGGACCTTTGGCTTTTTGCCTCCTTTTCTTCAGTAGTTTCCTGTATGTGGCCATTCTCTTCCAACATCTAGAAACACTATGGTTATACAAACCACAAAAGGAACATGCAATTCTTTTCCCATGCTTATGTGGAAATTTTTCATGCTTTACATAATCAAAAGGAATATGATTAAAATCAGATTTATACCTTTCTTTTTGAGCTTTATTACCTTCATGAGGAGGTGAATCGAATGAAGAAGTGGCTTTCTTTGGAACACCATCAATCTCTTCAATGCTTTTAGAGTTTCCACAACTTTATGGTTCAAGTGCCTGCTTATGAACACCTTCTTCCTGTAAAGTGTGTTTCAAACTATTGCATTTCCCAAGAATACAATCTTTACACTCTTGAGGTAGAATACTTGACATGAAACTCCTTCTATGAACTGTTTCATTTGCCTTCATGGCTTCTTTGGAACTTTATCCATCAGCTTGTCCATAGCCAAGACCCAGATACTTAGGCCTTTCCTCAACCATTATTGGCTCAACCATGCCCTGTGCATGTTTGCCCAATCCTTTTCCTTCATAGCGCATCTTTGACATTAACTTGGACCCTATGCCTCTAGTGTGTTTCTCAAAAGAACCAACATTATCATTTTTAGAGGAAATCGAAGAAAACTAGAATTGTTTACCTCTTCTGCAAGATGATACTTGACTAAGGCTTCTTTAGCAACAAGGAGTTGTGTATCCAACTCATGCATCCTTTCCAGGTTCATATTTACAGTATGAAGTTAGCTTTCCACTTCCTGCAATATGTTAGAAAGAAACTGCTTCTCTTCCCTCATGGAATTCAACTACTCTCGGAGTTTGATGCTCTTCCTTCCATCTTCATACATTTCTCTCACCATATCCATCATGATGAACATGTCTTACTTCAAGTCTTCATTAAGGAATCTTGTGAAAGAGGAGGATTTTGAGAGCTCACTTGTAGAAGTTTTCATTATCTAAATGAACAAAAAAACTTCAACAAAATTCACAAAGAGCTTATTCAAGCAACCTTTAGCAATCAAACCTTGAGGTCCTTGGGGTAAGGAGAATGCCTTCATCCCTTATTCCTTCTTGTCCTCTCCTGGACTTAGCTATTTATAACTTTCCATTCACCTTTGCAAACTCAAATAATACTTAGTTTACAAACAATCAAACAGTCAAATCCCTTGTACTGTTTAACACCTTTCAAGTCAAACAAGCAATCTGTGCTCTGTCAATCAAGCAACTAGCTCTGATACCACTTGATCTGAAATGGGGGTCTAACTCTTTGTCATACTTACAAGAAACCTCCCACTTCAAATCTTAACAAATAATGATCTAGCTTAGGTTGACAAATGCATAATTAAGGACTTGAATTAGGTGTAGGTCTTTGTTTTAATATGCTAAGTGCTTACTTGTTCATGTTGATATTTAAGACAAATAACGGTAAATGCAGTAAATAGAAAAACACACATAACAACAATATAATCTAGGAGTTCACCTTAATATCATGAGCTACGTCTCCTTGAGCTCTTGTCAACTTGACTAGGCTCTTTGGGATTATGGTAAAACTTCTTTTACAAGTTCTATACTCAACTCCAAAGGTTAACAACTGAACCAATGGGCTTAGAATAGCATTTTATACCTGGCTGTCCTTACTCTGCAAACAGATCTAGGCTTCTCTGGACTAGATTCCTTCAATTAGTACACTGACCTTACTTGAGCTTCTAGTTGGCACTAACTCCCTCAGAATTCTACAACTGTCTCTGGAACTCCTTCTTCTGTCTTTAGCACACATCAACCACTAGTAACAAACTAATCATTTGATCATTTGTTGTTCTGAAAATTCCCTGAAGCTTGTTGGCTCTTAGAAGTCTTCAGATACTTTTGAAAATCCCTTCAATGGATTCAGAAGGTGCTTTACAGTTAGAATTAACTATTGGATTGTTGAGAATGAGCTCTGGTAGCTCCTGCAACTGCCTCCAACCTCTAGTGGCTATGAAATCTAGAATCAATCTTCTTGGATGGAAATCTATAGGAAGATGACTTCTTCAGCTTCTTTGGATCATTACATTAGCTTCAGAAGGCCCTAATTAGTCTAGTGAACCTCTTGTTTCACTCTCGGGCTCTGTCTCTGTCTCTTGGGACAACTCTGTCTTCCTCTCTGGAATCCCCCATCCATGTAAACTACTCTGTTTCTGATTTTATTTGGTATCTCAACCAAATTTAACGACTGCACCTGACTTCGACTAAACTTAGTGAAAGCTGCTAAACTTTAGCCTCTCTGCTAGGCTGACCATCAGAGGTAGCCATTAGCATTATTGCAATTGCTGGGCGCAAATATGTGCGATATAACCCCGATGGTTAGGGACAATCAACCATAGAGCTTTTATGGTCGGGTTAATTATGGACCGTCCATCTATCCGTCCATCCAACAACTGTTGCATCGTCTGATGACCAACTTGCTCGGACAATCTCCGTTGTTGATGTGACCCCGCTTAATCCAATGGACATCACTCATATCGCGCAGATTTCTTGCACGAACGATATCTAACTGAGGGCATGCGATAAGAGCAGTTTTACTCTGCTACATGTCATTTGCTGAATGGAATCGCATGCTCTTGGCCGATTACCGCTTCCAGCCTTTCACCAGCGTGATATACCATTTATCGCCTAGTCGATACTACCCATGTGCTTTATTCGGATTTATTGAAAAAGGCACTTTATAAAGGTTTAACGCTTTAACAAAGGTTTAGCGCTTTAACGAATGTTTTAACGCTTACAAAGGTTTTAGCACATAAGGCAAATTTTAACCCTTTAACCTTTTACCCTTCGTTCTTTTACCTTTGGTCTTTAACCTTGATTTAGGTCCTGGATCATTTTCTGATCACATTTAGTTAGGAATATTTTTCAAGAACTTAATAACATACATAATCATTTAAACTCTTCATTTCAAAATATAAGTCATATAGTTAGAAATATATCTCAAAAAATATAATTATAACTAATTATATATCAAGAAATCAAGTATAATCATAAGGTCACAATGGGGTGAATCCACTTAGGGGTTATAGTGATAGTTGTGGGAATTGACCCTATGTCACCATGGAGACCCACCTATGGGTTATCCTATTCCATTGGCCAATTGTTGTTTCCTTTAACACAAAAAATAAAATAAAATAAAAATATTAGAATTGATGACAAAAGTAATTCATAGGTAATTGAGTGGGAGTAAAATCTCTTATAAGTTTTATATTTACCCTATATAACCTATTGGAACTATTATTAGTGGAAGAGTATATTATTCAAATAAATAAGAGGGAGAACGACACAGCAGAATAGTCTTAGACTCTTTTTATAGTTATCGATATCTTGGTGATTAAGGCAATGCAGGGTATGCGCTTTGTCCTTATGAACATTATTTTGTATGTGGTGAAACCTCTCATTTATGCAATCCTGATTACACATCCATTCAACAAAACGAGATATTGAGTGAGTTCATGTGACAATTAGGCAAATTGTTTGTGCACAACAGAACGATGTGTGGGAGAAGTGTTCAGAAGTGCGGACGCGGGGGGTAGTGGTTCAATGTTGTTCAACCCCACACAGTTGGATAGAATGAATGTGAATGCGCATAGGGTAATGTGTACGAAGGTGCATAAGTGGGGCAATAATGGCTCAATGCTGTCATTGCTAATGATAAATCTAAGTCTATTAATGTGTGAGGAAGAAGTGATGTGTGGGGGAAAGGTGTGTGAAGCAAGGAGTTTTGAATGTGTAGACACCGCCCATTTCTGCAACCTTGATTATGCATCGATTCAGGAAAATGAGAGATTGGTTGAGTTCATGTGAAAAACGTTTGTGTGGAACAAAACAATGTGCAGGAAAAGTGTGCAGAGGTGTCGAAGTGGGGAAATAGTGGTTCAATGTTATCATTGCTAATAATAAATCTGTCTATTAATGCGTGTGAGGAAGAAGTGTTGTGCGGAGAACCAGTGTGTAGAGCAAGGAGAAGAAACTTTCTTCCACAATATTTTGTACTTTCACATATGTTCCCCCATACTACGTATTAACCAATAATTAGCAGTTTTGGATTATTAAAGTTTGGAGCATGAAAAATTTAGGTTACATGTATATCAGGTGTGAAATAAAAATATACTTTACACAATGATTTAAAGTCAATGCTACTAAGGATTGGAACGATCAACTAATTATGAGTTGATTCACTCAATAAATGATGAAAAGACAAGAAATGCATATCAAATGACGTGAAAATTTATGTCTTACAGTATGCAAAGTGTTGACATATTTCCCAAAACAAGCAAATGTGACAAGATGCTTATGTGGCCAAAATGAGTGACACATGGTAGTACAACACACTAGCCACACGAGACTTAGTTGTTTGTTTTCGGCATGAATTCATAGTGTATCATTTAGAGCTAACAAAGAGTGCAACCTAATAGTATATGTGAGATGAGGAACTTTATGTCATTTAATGAAAGAATTATTATGGGTCTTCATCCAATTAATACGTATCACTGTTACAGGGGATAAATGAAAGCATGCTATCCATATCATTTGTAGATGTCAATAGCTAAAAAAACTCACCATATAGTGCTAAAACCAAGGATTACTGAGAAAGCATTAATTCATGTACTTTAACTAAATATTATACTATAAAATCTTCGTAATGATAACAAGTGGCATAGAAATTGTTGAAAGCATTGAGTACCAAAACCTACGAAAACTATGAAGGGTGCCCATATATGGAAAATTTGTGCCTAGTTGGAAATGCTTGCAAAGGTGCAGGAACCTGCAATGATATATATTGAATGCGGTGCATAGGACTCCACGTCTAATATTAAAAAATTAATCAAGGGTTAGTCTTACTATTAACATCTATTCATCAAAACAACGTGTAATCAAGCCATCGTTCAAGTGCTTAAAATTTTTATTTATTCCCATACATTATGTATTCATTATTGGTTATAAACATATCAAGAAATTGTAATGAATCCATATATATATATATAAAGTGTTTTTGATATTTATTTGATGAATCAATGTGTAATCAACACATCGTCTGAGTGCTTAATAAAATTTACTTCTTGTAAACAAATCAAGAAGATGCATAGGGCTCCTTAGCCAGTATCCGTTATAGCAGATTGAAATGATGTGTGGACTCCCTCTGCACACTTCTTTTGCACATTTCCCCATTTGGTGGCAATTTTTTGGTGAAAAACTACATATATTCAATCATTCTCCCGTGACACAGATTACCAGATATAAAAAATAATAATTAAGATTTAATGTTATAATCAATAGAAGCTTTGTTGCTGGAAAATGTAAGCTTATTTGATATTTATTTGGAAAATCGACACATAATCAAGACATTATTCAAGTGATTAATATCATATTAAATTAATAATTAAGGCTTAATCCTATGATTAAAAAAGGTTCCCTTCTCGATAAATGTACCTCTTTTTGACATTTGTTGGCTTGATTTGGGCTGACCCAGGTTTTATCTATACTGCACATCAACAAAACCCTCAATCACTTGCCCTTTCGGCAACGACCTGCAAGAATATCGCAGTCTCAACCGAAGTGAGTATGGGAAAATGGAAAACCAGGTTTCTGCAGCCTTGAGGGATGCAAAGATGTGGTATTTTTATGTTTTCTTACACTTAACATTCATACATTACTTCACCACATTATATTCATCAGTTAAACATATCATATAAAGCCATAAATCGTCGCTATACTGAAATAAAGTGCAACTGTAATAAACTTCTACGCTACAACAAATAATAAGAAAATATACTCATGAAGACACAAATTTTACTTTGGTTCACCCTAATGTGGGGCTACATCCACAATAACTATTGCTTATAATAGATAATTTGTACAACAAATTGTTCTTGGCTTGCACACTTATCTGTAGGATGTCCGTGCACTCAACTACAAACTCAAGCCTCTGCGCACTCAGTTGCAGAGACTCACCTTCTTGTCCAAACCACAGATCAAAAAGATACAACCATAACACAGATCTGGATCAATTTGAGATATGATCCAAATATTATCTTCCTCTTTATTATTTATCCCTATATATATTATTACATCGAGGGATAAATATTCAAAATACCATGGTCCACATACCATGGACTCCCCTAATACAAGTTACTATGGTCTGAAAACCATTTATATTTTACAATATCATATACTTTTTACAAAAAAGGAGGGGTTTTGACCCACCTCGAAGCCCATATACTGCGCAGTCCACTTGGTTCTCCACTACTCCACTACGCGGTGCACTTCACGCTCCGCTTCATTCTTTACTTCGCACTTCATTGCAAAAAATGCAGAGTCTTCATCAAAATCTAGGCCAAGTTAGGTTGCACCCAATAGGACCCGAACACTCACATGTGACTCATCCTGAGTCACTCAGCTGCTTTGCCTCTGATTTTTGCTGCTATGCTGTTGTAGGCCTAGTTGAACTGCTGCAGAGTCTTTGTTACCTACTTTTCTTCGCTGCACACTTCCTCAAACAGTGCCTCTGTCACATGTTCTACAACCTTCTGCACCATCGTAGTCCCCCTCTATCAAATCTATTGAAGCTTCTCATCTACTGTCTGCGATAGTTGGAGGGCCTCATCCTACCAAGGTTGAGTCCTCTATGTCCAAATTTGTTCTTCTTTGTTCAGCTCCTCAATTTCTTCTGGAGGGCCTTCGACTCATTGATATTTGCAAGCTTCTGTAAGATTGGTAAGGTATTCACAGATTCCCAAATCTCTTCTGATTGTTGCTACTTCTGCTACAATTCTTCTTGCAGTTTTTGTCCATTTGGATCTTCCTGTAGCGAAGTCCAAATTTGTAGACTCTCTTCCAAAAGTTTTCCACAGTCTGTCAGTGCTGCAGAGATACTAAACATTGTAGTCTTTAGCTTAGTCTCCCTCTGATCCCATAATTCCTGTGGCATAGTTGGATGTAGCTTCATTTGTAGCTGACTGATCTACATCTCATACTTGAACTATACTGCGGCGAGTTTCTCCTTGTATTCTTTCACTGCAAGGTTGAGCTTCATGACCTTATCTTTTATTGGCTCCTCCTCTCAGACATCAAGGTTTGGAATTTATCTGCGCGTTGCTTCCATTGCCTCCTTGATCTTCTAGTGCTGCTATGATTCTTGATCCATTTCTTGGATCACCTACTTTATCTTTTGCCAATGCACAATTCGCTCTTTTTCTTTTTTAATATTTAGTTGTGAGGTGTGCTGTTTGCGCAACCTCATCTCTTCTATAATTTCCAAGTGCAACTTGTGTAATCTTTGAAATGAAACTACTCCGACGTTCATATTGACATGCTTCCATTCCTTAGCCTGATGCTGTAGTTCGACGAAGTCAAACTATAGGGTTCCCGTAGGTATCTGTTCTAACCTCGCTACTAGCGTAGGCTCTATCTGCCTTTCTACTCCAACTCTTTCCTCTATCTGCACTGGTTATCTGATCGTCTGTGCAGTATCTTCAATTCTACGATCCACTCTTAGACACCGATCAGAAGTGCGTCTAACGATCTTCTACTCTATTCCAGGATTCAGTCGTTGCCTCCTAAATCCTATCTCAGGTCTACTCTAGGTCCCCATCAGTAAGGACCATTGGCATGAGATCCTTCATCTTATCTGCCTTCTGCTTCTTCGTAATCTAAGCGGAAGCTTCGCCCTGTGCTTTACTCTTTTCTATGGCAGCTTGTTCTGTTTCAATCTTCTTAGACTCCTTAGTCTTCTCATATCTTTCGGGAGGATCTTAGTGAACCTCATCATGTTGCTCCTCTCCCTTTGATTCATGCTCGTCTTGCTCCTTTTCCTGGTCTTTGTCTTCCCCATTCACTTCTCCATGTTGTGAAGTGTCTTCTTTTACTGTCTCACTGTCTCCTGCTTCTGCCTCTAGTGTAGTCATCCATTCAATGGGTCACTTCTGTATTACTGCTAACATACCATCTTCTGTTACCATATATGGCAGGGCATGCCATTTCTTCTTTATAGCGAAGCAACTTCCTACGTCGAAGCTCTCTACAACGTAGTTTATAGTCCAATGCCCACTTTCAATTGGAGGTGGCACTAAGACTCTTCTCCTTTCTTCCTTAAAGAGAAGCTGTAGGGGCAGAGTTGTCCCTATACAACTTCAACCTACTACCATTTACTCTTCCCTGAATCAATTCTCCATTCAACTTCGCTAATTGAACTGTGGCTCCATCAATAATATGCTTGATAATACATGGGCCCAACCAATGCATCTTGAGTTTCCTTGGAAATTTCACAAATTTATTGTCATAGAAGAGAACAAGGTCTCCTACCTGAAACTTCTTCTGTTTAAGAAGTCCATCATGCCAGGATTTTTCTCTTGCTTTCTGTACTTGTTGTTGAAATCTTGTTATAAATCTATCTTCCTCTAAAGAAATCCACTGCAACATTCTTTCCTTCATTATGTCAGGGTCTGCCATATTTGTAAAATTTGCAATCCTTAAGCTAGGGACAATATATTCCATGGGCATCACAACTTCTTATTTATAAAATAACCTTAAAGGTGTCTAAATTGTCAACTTTTTAAATGAAGTCCTATAAGCCCATAAAACTGTTAGAATTCTGAGGTCCTAGTCATCTCTGTTCACATTGCATACCTTAGTCAGTGCATTCTGCAAAATCTTATTAAATGCTTCCATTGTTCAATTGGCTTGAGGGTGATAAGGGATACTCTTCTAATGATAAACTTGGAAGTCCCCAGTCAATGCTTCGATAGTCTTATTCAGGAAATGTGAAACTTGGTCACTCATCAAAATCTTTGGACATTCAAATCTAGACAATATGTATTCAAAAATAAGCTTCACAACACTCGCTACGCTACAGTCCCTTACTGGTTGTGCTTTGGCCCATCTTGTCAAATAATCAGTTGCAGTAATTATGTACCTTACACTTGTCCTCTTTCTAGGTGGATTGACAAGTCCAACAAAATCAATAACCCATTTATCAAAATCTTTCAATGTAACTTGTGGTACTAATGGCATCTCATCTCTTCTTGAAGGCTTTCCTATTGTTTGACACACAACAAATGCTTGACAATACTCCTTTGCATCTTTTTGTAGTGTAGGCCACCACAATCCTACTCTCAAAATCTTTTGCGTAGTAGCTTTTCCTGCATAATGTCCACCAGTTGCGTCACCATGTGCTTCTTCTAGAATCAACTATTTTCATGTTCAAGAACATGCCTTTGCAGTATCTCACCTGGTCCCATATTATATAAATTTACTGCTATTAATGAAAAATCAGTTGCCTTAACCACTAATTATTTCTTCTGCTACGTAGTGTATTCTGAAGGAACCATCCCTGTTGTCAAGAACTAAATGATATCTGCAAAATGTTCATCTGCAACTCTGATTGCAAATAACTGTGCATTGAGGAGATTATCTTCTATGCTGGTTGGTTCTTCCCCTATTTCCAATCTTGACAGATGGTCAGGTCCTGCATTTAGTCTTCCTGGTTGAACAATGATTTCAAAGTCATATTCCTGGAATAATAATAACCATCTGCAAATATTTCCTCCTAAGACAGGCTTGTTAACCAAATAATTCAATGTAGAATGATCTGTAAACATTTTAAAGTGTGATCCCAACAAATAGTATTTAAATTTCTGCAGAGCATGTACCATAACCAATCCTTCCCTTTATGTAGTTGTGTAATTCTTCTCTACTTTGGATAACTTCCTACTTGCAAAAGCTATAGGATGAGCAATTTCTCTTGCACCAGGCTGTGTCAGTACTACTCCCAAAGCTATACAAGAGGCATCCACATGGACATGAAATTGCTTATTCTAATAAGGGAATACTAGTATAGGTGCAACTACCATCTTTTCTTTCAATATGTCGAGGCTCTTTTGACATTATTTATCCCATTGAAAATTGCATCTTTCTTCAAAAATTTCTCCATAGACGCAATAATCTGAGCATACCCCTTGATGAATTTCCTGTAATACCCAGTGTGTCCCAACGTAGTACGAAGTTGTCTTATTGTCTTAGGTGAAGGAAAATTCACAATGATATCAATTTTAGCAGGGTCCACCATAATCCTTGCTTGCAAACAATATGTCCCAATAATATGCCAAAAGGTACACAAAAATATGCACTTCTTTAAGTTCAAGGAGATACGATATTGTCTACATGTGTCAATCATAAGTCTTAAAATTCCACTATGTTTTCTTAACATCCCAAATACTGTCTAGTCATCAAAATATACTTCTAGAAATTTGTGGATATATTCTTTGCAAGCTGCGATGACCACCTTTGAAAATATAGTAGGGGCATTTTTCAGTCCAAAATGCATCACAATATATTGATATGAGCCCGATTCTGTAGCAAATGAGGTCTTATGCCGATCTTCAGGTGCAATTCTAATTTGATGATAACCTGAAAACCCATCTGTAAATGAGTAAACTTCCTACCCTCCTACATTGTTTAGCACTTCATTTGTGAAAGGGGGAGGGAAAGGATCATGTAAACGTGCATCATTCAACTTTATCAAATCAACACAGATCATGATTTCTCCTTGAGTTTTCTTTTCTTGCACCACCATAGGACTTATCCATTCTGATTCTTCCACAGGTTCAATAATTCTTGCTCTATCATCTTATCCAACTTTACTTTCACTTTCTCCTTATACTTCAGATTCAGTCTGTAAGGTATTTTCTTGATTGGCTTCGCATCAACCTTAAGGGGAATCTTCATGACCCCTAAATATCCTATTATACCATTCATTTATAAAAACTTAGTGGGAAACAATTCATGATATTCATGAGGAAATTTTGTAACTTTGTTGGATGTATCCTCATCCCAATAATCTCCTATAGTTGTAAACTTCTATTCCTTTTTTGATCCTATGTTCAACTTCTTTATCTTCAATGGCTTTTTTATATCAGGTATTTCTAGCTCAGGTCCATTTACTTCGCAGTGTCCTTCTAATTTTTCTATGTTGATGTTGTGAGGATCTTATTCTTCTTCTGCAATAAGGTTATAGCATTCCATTGCATGTTCTATTTGTGCAGCCCAATCAGGTTGCTGCCATGTCAGTGTAGTTGCATTCTTAAAGATCCTCTTCTTAACTATCTAAAGGGCCAAATCTATATATGGACAATCATCCTCAAAGTTGAATGTCAATATAAACCCATCAACCATATCTTCCAAGTTCACGTACCATGTCGAAGCTCTATTTCTAGGTACCAGTTATGAGGAATTGTCTCCAATGTATGAATGAACCCATGTACCCATTCTTGTTGTGGAATCTCCTTCCAAGTTGTAGTACATAGCTAGATATGCACCCTGGGATTACTTTCATCATCATATTTCAACTCCATCTATGTTTTTATTTGACCAAATTTGATCCACATCAATATTCGATATTCCTGCCATCCTCCTATATTATTCTTATGTGTACTCGACCATCTAGCAGGAGTAGCTTTCAGGGCTATATCCAAGGCTACCAATCTTTGAATTTTTGGAACCTGTTTCTCATACTCATCGAGAAAAGTATTCACATCACCTAAACCATCATAAGAAGGTAGGTTACATACCTTAGATGTCACGCAGTGAATTGATTTGGAAATTCTTACACAACGCCTTGTAGATACTTCATGTAGCTTGTTTTGCCAATTCTCCAATTCTTCTTTTGAGTTTGATGCACAAGAAATATCATGCTCCCAAGTCAACTTGCCCTATGCAGTAGGGTTAACAAAATTCCATTCCTTTGCTGTCATCTAATAGATATTATCGACATCAGTTGCGCAATACTCATCTCTAACTGGCTTTGTATATCTTTCTCCTTCTGATGGATCCAAGGGAACAATTACTCTCATATTATTCTCTTCAAATATCATCTGTCTCATTTTCAGATTAACTATAGCCATATTGTCAAATTCCCAATCAAGTCCAAGCAATGCAGGATAGGGGTTACTGTCATCAACGATCTCTATTACTTCAAAATCAGCAGTAATGCGAACTCCTTCAATGTCCACTGTTACACTAGGTAGTATTCCTAAGGGGAAGATATTTTGTTGATTTGTCATCCTTAGCTGAATTGGTGACCACTGTAGCCTCGACTTACCCATTAACTCCCATGCCTTCTTCATCACAACATTAGCATTAGATCCCAGATCCAAAATAACTTGATCCATCTCATATTCTCCTATCTATGCACTAAGCCTCATTTCTCTTCCTGTTCTTTTTTGGCGATGTAAATTGTTAATTGTGCGCAACTCACTTTGCTGTATTTATTTGGATGCACATGAATATATTAACTCCTGAAGTTCTTATACAACCTTTTTATATCTTAATAATTTCATACAAGTTTGTAGAAAAGACTTTAAAATACCTACTTGGTTCGTTGATTCTTGATTCTATATCAGAGCTTGATCCCGTGTCAAAGTTGATGCTATGTCACAATTAATTTTATGTTTTGTCTATGCACTAGAGGTTGAAGCTCCAACATCCATAAAACTTTTCTTCACTTCCATAAATACTTCTTTTTCCTTTTGATTATCAAATATGGGAGCTTTCTCAATAGTCTTTCTGACCCATGCAGTCTCAAATTCCTTCTTTTCTTTTTCTTTGTCACCACCGGTCACAACTCCACTTCTAGTGACAATGCTGATTCGGGGTTCATCGGTTCTTCTTTCGACAATCATCATTTGGATATTTTGTGTCGACTGCTGATTCCTTTTTTCTTGAATCTTTTCCATAAGTACAAGACATTCTTTGTTTACATGATCAAAGGCTTTGCAATACTTACATGTCGTTGTGGGATTCTGATAGTTTCTCACGAAGTGTTCCAGCTAGCCGCAGTTATAGAAAATAATTTTTCCTTGTCCTCGACCAGCTCCGCCACCTTGACCTCTTCCTTAATAACCACCTCGACCACTGCACTATCCATTTTCCTCATGTACATGTTCTTCTTCTTGCATTCTCTAAGTATCAACACTGCACTCCATCATTTGTTCATAAGCTTGACAATGGTTCTCATCGTGTCCTACTGATTTACAGAATTTGCAATATAGATTCCTAGGAGTATGTACATATTTCTGTAATAAATAACAATCTTCAGAACGATGTTCGCCTCTAGTTTTACATATCTCGCACCATAGGCTGGATTGGACATTCAAGGGATTCAATACTCCACTAGCCATGTAATTTCTAAAGATAGGGCACTGTTCTTTAGAATGACCTTCTGATTCGCACTTCGTACACCATACTTCTTCTCTGACTTCTTTGCTTTTCTTAATGTCTTGTAACTGCAAGGTTAAGTTTGTCAGTTGCCTCTGAATCTGTTGCATACATGCATTAGTATCTCCTATAGGTGAATCTTCCAATTTCATCGCAAGTTCTAGAGCTTCGGCTTGAGTTTGTATCTTCTGTTGCATGAAAGGAAATTTGATATGTGGTAGTAGCGCAACTATGAACCATTCTTGATTTGTTGTGGAGCTATTGAAGCTTACCTGATCTAATAATACCTTGAATCTTTGATCAAATTCCCAAACAGACTCAGTAGGCTTCTGTTTAATTTATTTTAACTCGGTGATGCACTGCGACTCAGACTTTAGCTTCTTAAATTCTTTTACCAGTGTTGCTTTAATATTTGCGAATGTTCTGATATGATTACTTGAATACTTCATATACCATGTTAAT
>APFE030575417.1:67470-87401 GCA_000404065.3 Pinus taeda
GAAATTTCAGGCTAGAAGGGTGAATATTGTGGAGTTACCTGGGGGTTCTCAGGGAGGCTTTCTTCACTTTCAGATTCACTCAAAAAAGGAATATAATCAATTTCTATGAAAGTCTTCAAATCTTGTCCTTAAGATATTTTTCTAGTATCTACTCTATATCTCTTTCCACTTCATGTTGTTCCAATCTATTGTTCGAATCTTCTTCCAAACATAAGTAACTAATAATCTGACTGCATTCATAAAACTCCCTTTTCACACAAAAGAATCCTAATCCAAAGTTTCATAGATCTCAAATACTTACCTCACGGTCCCTTGAAGAATTGTCATTCTGCTTCGTTGTAGGATATAGTCGAGTCTACCATGAACTTAGTAATGAATCCTCCCAAGATGCTATCAATCCAGAAATCAACATCCCTTGAAATCTTATTATCAGTGGTCTTGAGTCATTGTATTAGTTCAGGAGTCCAATCCTTAGGTTTGTCTCCTTTAAAACAATTCTTTCTTTCGGTCAACCCTGATATCCACTCGTACAAATAAACATGAAAAGAACCGAAGAAAATTTCATATTGATCTTCGAAAATATACTTCTGTAACCACAGTTTAGATGTCAGATGAGGGCTTCAGTTTTCTTGATTTGCGAATTCTCGTTCTTTCTATTTTACCCAATCTTGAATTTCTTTCTTCGACTGGTGCCACATCTACATATCCCTCAGACAAATCCCGATCCTAGCAATGGAATCATTTGTTGCCTTGATTTGGGCTGACCCAGGTTCAATCTATACTGCGCACCAACAAAACCCTCAATCACTGGCCCTTTCGGCAACGACATGCAAGCAAATCGTAGTCTCACCTGAAGTGACTATGGGAGGATGCAGAACCAGGTTCTTGCAGCCTTGAGGGATGCAAATGTGTGGTATTTTTATTTTTTATTACACTTAACATTCATACATTACTTCACCACATTACATTCATCAGTTAAACAAATCATATAAACCCATAAATCATCGTTGTACTGAAATAAAGTGCAATTGTAATAAACTGCTACACTACAATAGATAATAAGAAAATATACTCATGAAGACACACATTTTACCGTGGTTCACCCCAATGTGGGGCTACATCCATAAGAACTGTTGTTTATAATAAATAATTTGTACAACAAACAATTCTTGGTTTGCACACTTAGTTGCAGGCTATCCGTGCACTCAGTTGTAGACTCAGGCCTCTGCGCACTCAGATGCAGAGCCTCGCCTTCTTGCCCAAACCACATATCACAAATATACAACCATAACATAGATCTGGATCAATTCCAGATATGATTCAAATATTATCCTCCTCTTTATTATTTATCCCTATATATACTATTACATCGAGGGATATAACTTCAAAATACCATGGTCCACATACCATAGACTCCCATAATACAAGCTACTATGGTCCCAAAACCATTCATATTTTACAATATCATATACTTTTTACAAAAAAGGAGGGGCTTCGACCCGCCTCGAAGCCCATATACCATGCAGTATATTTACTGCGTCGTCCACTTAACACTCTGCTGCTCCATTGCGTGGTCCACTTCACGCTCCGTGACATTCTTTACTTCGCACCCCGCTCCACAAAATGTAGAGTCTTCATCAAAATCTAGGCCAAGTTGGGCTGCTCCCAACAACATTTAGTTAACGAACCGACAAGAAATATGTACATCGTTCAAGTGCTTAATAATGTGTATTCTAACACATTATGTAATGACTACTAGTTGTAGATAAATTAAGAATGTAGTATCCATCGATATTATAAAATGGTCTTTTCAACATTTATTCAACAAATTGATATGTAATCAGGAAATTGTTCAAGTGCTTAATCTTATTTACTGGTTGTAAACAAATCAAGTAGGTGTACATGCCTCCACAACCAATATCTATTCTAGCAGATTGGAAGGATGCGCAAAATAAGGATATGTGTGGGATAATATTTGTTCCCTCATTTCCACACCTCCGCATACATTACCCCTCAACACATATCAACTTCTCACAACACAAATGAATGGATATTAAAAATTTAATTAAGGTTTAGTCCTATGATTAACATACATCTTTTCATATCTTAATGGCAAGTACTATCGAAACCATAAGTGTTCATACGAAAGTAATGGTGAAATCACCATATATTTAGAGCATAAGCAAATGGAAACCTATTGAATTTTGCTAATTGTTCTTGTTTCTTGGTTCTTGTTTGTTCATGTTAAAGAGTTATCACATTGTTACATTGTGTATAATAAGAAATTATTTTAATAGGTTCCTCTCATTGAAAGGTTTTATAGGTCAGAATGAATGAAAGAACACAAGCTAACGAAATATGAACCCTTGTTCAAAATCCAAAAGTGAATTGGAAGACGAAGCTTACATATTATTGTTTCAACATTGTAGAAAGAAGCATGTCACAATATACATTTCTTAGCACACCCATAATATTTACGAGATCAAAGGCCAAAGTTTAGTACACAAAAAGGAATGAAGCAACAAGTTCAACTGACATCCCTAAAAAACTCATAATTTATAAATGTACTCTTTATGGCAAGAACATTTATTGTACTCTTTGCCTTATCTGCTAAGTTATTGTCTTGTTGTGAAAAAGGAAAATTAAGAAGCTAAGAGACCTCTATAATGCAAACAAAAAGAGGTAACTGATTTTCATTATAGTTTATTCAGTACTCAAAGATGGCAACCATTATAGGTAACAAATTAGAGAATAAGGTGACAACAACTCCATAAATTTTTCCAAGAAATACATAACTATGTGTAAAGTAAATGAGTCAATCTAAGATTTGTGTTTACTTAAGTTGTGTACATATGAAAAGAGGTTTATGAAGCAAGGTAATCATGATTATTGCTTTAGGAAAACTGCCTTAAAATCCATGTGGGCATATTTATATTTGTAGCACTGACTACTTAGACATCATCACAATGAATGCAATAAAACATTAATTGTAATTGGTCCAAATTTCATGAATTATGGCCTTTTTCCTCATTGCATGTAATTTAGTTACTGTACTATTTTCGATATCTTGATTTATGTAAGTGAAATTAACAATGATTATAAAAATATAATAATTAAGAATTTATTGTACTTTTTTCGCTGTAATTGTTTCAAAAACTATTAAAAGAAATGCAACTTGCGGAGCATGTAGATTTATCAAGAATATTCGATCTTGGAAATAGATAACTAATAAAACAAGTTCAATATGTTATTGCAAACATTCATTTAAGAGTTGACTCTATCTCTTGGAAAAAAATATATCAATCCAATTATTACTATCGAACTACATGTCAATTTTGAGCAATTTTTTTATAGGGATTCTATTCGTGGTGATAAATGGATGAATAATTCAATTGATATTTTTTTAGTGCTGAAATCGTGGGAAATGATCCATTATATCTGACTCAAATAAACATGGGCTTAATATTGAATAATAAGCATCCATGATCATGGGAACATGTGATTGGCTCCACCTCTAGGTTCGCTAATAACTTATCTCCATAGCTAACATATGTCATAGAAATCATTCATGTGTGCGAAAGAAAAATTGTGTTCTTGATTCTATATGCATTCTTTCACATAACCTTTCTCTTGCATGTAATTGTATTTCAAATGAAACGTGCAAAAAAATCATACACAATAGTTTATTGATATGATGGCATAATTCAAAATACAAGACTTAAATCCTCAACTAATATGTGCTTGGAAATAACAATAAAACTTTCTCGTAGAACGGGGAAATTTTTGTGTAAAATAACATGAAAACTAACATTTCCGCAAGCCACACCTTCACACTCCACACAATGAAAGTTAAACGATGAGATATGCACACTTTGCAATCATTATAGTAGTTGCCTCAAACTGTTGAAGATATAAGGAAATTGGGCATGTCTTACCTGAATTCATATTAAATATCTAGATTAAATAGAGGCAATGCAAACACTTAGACATATTATATATCAAGAAAGTGCGCACTCGAATTTTAAGTCCCAAAAAAATAATATATCAATTTTACTTCAAGGTGTGGAGGAAGCTTTCATTGTATGGATTACGAAGGTGTGGAAGAAGCAAAATGAAAGCTTTCTCTGCACCTCTACACTCCACACAATGAAGCTTCTTCCACACCTTCGCACTCCGCACAATGAAAGCTTCCTCTGCATTATGAGGAAATATATTTTGTATAATCCTGACCAAATTTATAAAATAAATGTGTAAATATCGATGTAGAATATAAACCAGGGATATTTTTCAATAGATGTATAGGGTTTAACTTATTGATTCTTGTGCAGATGGTCTCTAATTATTGGACATATTCTAGGCATGACAGATAATGAGATCATGGATTGTGTTCATCCATGGAAGAAATATTTTATAGTAAGGATATGCTTCATCAATTGTGAACTTGAGGCAAATTAGCGACAAAAATGATGCCTAAGGCTATGTTGCAAGTATAGACGCCCCATTTTAATTTATTAGCATGATGGTAAAATTTCTCTTTTTGGAGAATACACGCAAACTGACATAAATACACTCAATTTAATGTTTCTAAAAGCTATAGTCAAGACATCATTAAGCTAGAATGTTTCAATTGACATCGTTAAGGAGGTCCAAAGGAGCTTTCATTGTGCAAAGTGTGGAGGAATATTTCATTATGCAAAGTGAAAAGGAATCACAACGCAAATGGAAATTTCGAGTCAAGTAGATAGGAAAATATATCCAGAACACATGCTTAGATATTCACGCTATGTTCTCGTATACTATCTTCTCACACATCGGTTCTCTCGCACATACCCCCTATTTTGCATATCCTTTATTCCACATAATTGAATATGTAAAAGTTTAAAATGAAAAATAAGTTAAAAAGTTAGAGACACTTTTGATTTCCCGATTATTTGTGCAATTTTCTATTTTTAAGTATTTTCTTCCTTGCGCACATACATCCTCTTCTGCACATTCTTTTTTCAACACACATTCCCAATTCTTATTACAATTTGATTTGCTAACAACATGGCTTTCCCATTTACTTCGAAAATCAAATCAAGCTTTTGCGGTTCGATTAAGGATATTTGCAAATCAATTATGACACTCACCGTAGCCACAGTCAGAGTCACTATAGGTACTAATAACGTAATTCCTTTTTTTTTTCTATTTTAAAATTTTTTTGACACCTCCAAGAAATACACAAATTAAATTAGGGAAATATTTTTTGGTTTAGTGAAAGATGGGAAAAATAAGATTTTTCACTCAAAGTATGACAAATGCTAAATCAATGAAGATCTACATTGACATGCGGGATTTAAGCGTTATTTATTCAATAAGTCTGATAAAATGATAATATGTTGTTTGTCGAAGGCCACACTGCGAATTGCACAATAACCCTCTTCTGGATTCCCAATTTGATAACAAGATAAGGTGGGATGCTTTTATGGTCCGATTTCATTTGATCACTGTTGTAGTATTTCATCTTTTTAATGGATTCATTTGACTATTCTCTATTATTATTGGGTGGTACAAATTTTTGCGTATTTATGTTCTTGTTTAGGTTTTGGGGAGTCAACCTGAGTAGGTAGTTCTAGAAGACTGGCTTTATGATTTTGTATCTCTATTATGGCTAACTTCTTGGGGGTTCTGTATATTTTCTCTTGTATTATGTAAGTATTCATTTAGATGGTTTCATTTTGGACTACATCCTAGTTCATTGCATTGCAAAATTGGGTGTGGTATTGTTTTGGGATGGGTTGTTGTTCTATTTGACGTGGAAAGTTTTTTTATTTTATCCCGTCTAAATCATCCTTATATTCGAGTCTTTTTGTTTTTTGGTGAAATAGAAGATGCCACGTCAGCGAGGCAATGTAAGGCAAGGGGTTGATGAATGATGGGACTCAAGCGAACATCACTTGGAAAGCATTGGTCAGGGCAAGGTTGTAAATCCTAGCCCTGTCAATAGAACTGATTTTAATGACCCTACTTCTAATCAATAAAACTTTGGCAACCAACTCAAATATCTTAAGATGCTTCTAGAACAACTTGTAAGAGACAAGCATGATGGCTGAAATACGATAATCTTATTCATGAATGATCTCCAACACAACCAGTGGAAAATGCAGGACATATTCTCGAGTCTGCAAAGGGGTTAGTGGTGTCTATAGGAAAAACTAGACTGCTTTGAAGGTAGATTGGTTCATATGGAGAAACATGTACACTATGTATTTCAGCCTTTGATGTGACCTGGTTCAGGGCCAGAGAATCATGTTTGGTAATTACCCTTGATAGTTAATGGCTCCTGGTTGTGTACTGATCCTAAAAAGCTTTTGGTTGTAAATTCCTTTTTGTTTTTGGACAGTGAAACAATTTTTACAATTTGTAATGTTTTTTTACTAATTACTTACTGACCAATAAATGTAGTAAGAGGGAGGTCGATTAGATTTTTTCAAGATGTACTTGAAAATGTAATATTTTTGCATAAATGAAATCCAAGATTCACAAAAACTCATAAAATTCTATATGTTGGAAAAAACAATGAATATTATGAGTTACATACATGCAACACAAACACAGAGCTCCAATTCTATAATTATATAAATGAAGGAAATTATTACTTCTTGCATCATCGAAGTATAAGTTATCACATTATCAGAGTATTATTAAATTAAAACTTGAAAGGAAAACTTGAAATGCATTATGAAATCAAGCATTTGGTATATGAATCTTACAAACATCACGAGACTATTTTTTTCATTTGCACAAGAACTTATATGCAATGATTCGACAATTGGGTCCACTAACTTACTTTGTTTTGTTTAATAGTGTTGGACATCTCTGGGAGTCTTTAGTAAAGGATTTGTAATAAATAGAGCAAAAGAAAAAACCATCAACTTAAAATGGAGTAGAGGAAGATGATATTGATAGGTTGATTATAAATAACCCTATTACTTGCGTACAAAATTATAAAAGTAGAATGAATGCTCTACGCTAGTCAATTTTAAATGAAAGAAGGAAAGACCTATAAATTTGTAATAGTGGGAGTGTGAACGAAAGAAATATCAAAATAAACATGTAAATGTTGGACGCAAATTAAGTTAAAGTAAAACATTAGCTTTTAATGAAGCAAGTTATCAAAATAAATGTTATTAGGTAGTCAAATGATGTCAGGTTTATGCCTCGATTCGCTGAATAAATGGTGAAAATACTTACATTTATGGACGCTGAGCTTTGGTCAATCGTAAGATTAAGCCTTAAATAATTTTTCAGTATGTGGTAGTCCACGATGTGGGAAGTTGATTGAGTTTATGTGACATTTCGTGAAAACATTGTTGTGGAACGAGAAAATATGTGTATCAAATAACATGAAAATTGTCATCTTGTAGTGTAAAAAAAAGTTTATGGAGGGGGAATCTATGCGGAGGTGAGAATATGGGCAGGTTCTCTCACACACACTGCTCTTTCATACATCGTTTCAATCTGCACTTGAACGATGTCCTGATTACGCATCGATTTACTGAACAAATATCGAAAATAATTACATTTACTTGCAAGAGAGATTTTGTTGATCACATGATTAAAGCCTTAATTTTTTTAATATGCAATAATCTATGTTGCGAGAGGTTGGTTGAGTTTATGTGACATTTCGCTAAAGAATTGTTGTGTAACATTAAAATATGTGTGTCAATTAATGTGAAAATTAACCTTTTTGCAATGTGCAAAAGAAGTGTATAAAGGGGGGTTATGTGCGGATATGTGGAAGTATAGGGATAAAGGTTCCCATGCACATATGCCTCTTATGCAGACCCTTTACTCTATACACTAAAATTTAAAATCTTTTGATCTTGTAAAGTCAAGTTACGAAACTAATTTAAAAATGCCAATTTAAAATTAGTTTCAAAGTTATGAATTTAGTTAATCATAGGATTAAGTATTAATTAATGTTTTAATCTACACTAGTCTGCAACGTGGGAAATTAATTGAGCATATGCGACATTTCGCTAAAACGTTGCCATGAAACTAGAAAAATATATGTGTCAAATACCGTGAAAGTTGAGATTTTACAATGTGCAGAAGAAGTGCATGGAGGGAGAACCTGTGCGAAGGTATGAATGCGGGGGAATAAGCGTTCTCTAGCACATATCCCTCTTCCACACATTGTTTCAATCTGCTACAATGGATACTTGCCATTGGACCCTTTGCACCTTTTGATCCATTTAGAACCAGTGAGCATTACACAATGCTTTAGAGTAAATTCTATTAAGCATTGGTACAATGTCCTGTTTACGCTAGGATTGAGCCTTAATTAATTTTTAAATATGCGGTGATCTGCCCAATGAGAATTTGTATAAATTTATGTGACATTTAGCCAAAATGTTGTTGTGGTGTATGTAAAAAACACACAAAAATTAAGCTTTTAGAGTGTGCATAGGGAAAATTTATGTGGAGGTGCAACAATGAGGGAATAAAGGTTCTCACACACATACACTTCTTCTGCACATCCTTTAATCCACACACTAAAAATTTAAAATCTCTATTAAAATAAAAAAATAAAAAAATTGAAATTAGTTTTAAAATGGTAGTTTTTAACCTAATGTGAGGCAATAGAAAATTAAAGTAGCCATGTACCTTGTGGTTAAAATTGATGTTTTGAAATATGTGGAAGACGTGTCAAAGGGGAATGCATGCGAAGATGCAGAATGTGCTTTGTTGTTCCGCATACTAGAAATTTACAATTTGTTGACCCTATGGAGTCAAGTTATGAAATTGGATCATGGAGATAGTTAATCTCTCACTCTTATTTCACATCCAATATATACATAAAAAAAGAACTTTGCATGCCCCAAAATCTAACGAGTCAAAAATTCTAATTAATTGATTAATTTCTAATATTGTGCGAGAGGAACGTGTGCAGAGGGGGAATATATAAAAAAGTGTGAAACATTGCAGAAGAAAGTTTGTGTTCCTTGCTCTGCACACCCATTCTCCCACACAACACTTATTCCTCACACAGATTAAAAATACACTTCATTAATATTGGATAATAAGTGTTCAGTTCAAAAATGTGGAATCACTAATGCACTTAGTATTTGGGAAACATAAATACTAAGATTCATTGATTCTATTTTGATAAAGTTTTTAAATGAATAGGAACAATGGTGTGAAAGAAACATCAAAATAAACATGTAAATATTGAACACAAATCTAGTCAAAGTAAAACAATGGCTAGTAGTGAAACAAGCTAATAGAGTAAATGTTATTAAGCACTCAAACAATGTCTTGATTACGCATCGATTCACCAAATAACAAAACATTGTTTCATGTTTTTATAGAAATTGCTTGAGACATGTGCCCTAGATCAAACATTGGGCTCGAATTAACACGAAAAATAACATTGCCCTAAAGAAGCACTAACCCAATGCAATAAAATTAATGTTTAAATGTCACTATATTGTTACATAAATCTATATAAAATTCGTATTAGGATATTAATAAAATAGTACTTAATTGAATATTATTATAACATTTAATTGATTATGATTATATCATATGAACTTCAAAAAAGAAAACTTGGTAACATTTTTCCTTTGTTTACTTCTTTTTTTAGCTTAGCTTTGTATGAAAATTAATTTTGTATTAAATGTGACTATTAAAATATTTTCAACACTATGCCGAGACTGATTTCCAAAGCATTCCAAATGCAACAATCATGAAATGTAATCCTATGAATTGGACTCTCTCGAGTGAGAATTTAAGAAAAACAGATATGGTTTTTAGTAACCGACATGGGAACAATATTTTCTGATTGCAGATCAGACAAATTAGTACTATCTAGATTGATGACGATCAATGGAAAATGAATACCATTAAAATAGATAATAGTTAAATGTTGTTTCAGAAGTTTGATGACAATTTGTAACTTAGATGACTTATGGCCTTCAACGCACTATATGTAGACCTGTTAGCTCTAAACTCATTTCTAAAAGCTACGAGAAAGTAGTTTGCTTTATTTATTCTGAAATTGACGAGCATTATTGAACTTTTGATTTATCATGTCTATTGTTTTTTGAATTTCCTTATTCTTGTTGTAGGCCTATTAGCACTAAACACATTTCTAAAAGGTTTAGGCAAGTGATTTTCTTTGTTTGTTCTAAAATCGACAAGCGTTATCAAGGTTTGATTTATCATATGTCTATTGATTTTTGATTTTTCTAAGCCTTGTTAGTATCATCATTGTCTTAAATATTTCTCCAGTGAAGTGCCTTCTGAAATTTCCTTTATTTTAAGCTAAAATTACTTTAAATGGAAATTTTGTCAGGATCTTGAGAGACAATTTCGATATTCTCGACCTTATTAATTTGGTGTTACTTTAAAATCTATTGTAGTAGTTCCAAAGAATTGATATACCAAAGGAAGGATAGGGGGCATTGTCTCACTACGTTTTAGTTGTTACCATTGAAATTCTAATAATGAGACAAATGGCCAAAGGAAGCAATGGAAAAATCATATAGGAAGAGTTATATGCAGTTAGCCAAAATATCTTAATGCTAACAAATAACATGTTGGAACTTCAACAAAGGCTTGGGTGGATGGAAGATGAACTGGACACCATAAGAACAAAATTAGAAAAGCTCTTGAAAAAAACATGAATGCAATAAATAAATCTCCATTTTGGTAGCACATCAGGACAAGCTCCAATCTCCAAGAACCATTATTGATTAATAAAGATCCAGTTACCAAATTTTTCTACCTGCTCAACCAATTTTGAAATTCAGTATATGCAAAAGGCTATTTTTTGTATTTTTTTGGACACAATAAAACAAATACTTTCTCGAAACATATAGTAGAATAGTCAAATGACCTTGCATCACCTATACTTTGATCATGTTCATGGTAATTTTTTTGTAAATTATGCCAAATTGGATCATTAGACTAATGTAATGTTGTTTGTGAAAAAAATTGCTTTCATTTTGTAATCAAATTGTACAATTGTTCCTTTAGATTGAAAAAGTTTCTTTGTTTAACAAGTCATGTGCGATGGTAAAGTCTATACAAACATAAACTATATGTGAAGGAAAAACATTTTCTAATATTGTTTTACTAATCATAAGATTAAAAAAATTGATAAATAAATAAAATAATGCAAGAGATCACATTTCAAAAAAGCACACATGACATAAGACAATGAACTAGCTACACATTATATATTGCAAATGTTAAATTATATATAATAGAAGAAAGTAGCATGATACAAAACATAGAACTTAAACCAACAACTTCATTGAAATACATCTTTATACAATGTCAATAGCTACATATCAAATAACCACAAAATGTAATCATATCTCAACCATTCAATAGATTGGAAAAGCTCTCCGATCAAAGATTGCACAATGCATGTAAGAACCAAAGTTCCTCAAGTGCTTCATTATTGAGAAGTGAAGCAATTTAGATGAGTCACAACTCCAACCAGGAAGGGGCAATGGTCAAATAATTCAAGAAGAAAGTAGAAGGAGGAGTTAGGATTAGAAGAGCGAAGGTGTGGTGGCGTGGGATTACAAACACCCCCACCCCTCGCCACTAGCCAATGATAATTCAATCTTACTATTTATTGGTAACAAGGATATCCACACATTCCATAGAACATTTCTTTTTTTTGATAACTCGAAAATAATAGAGATTCATGAAGTTGACAATGCTATACCATCTGTAGAATATTGTCATTAGATTAATAGATAATGTAACTTAAGATAACCGTGCTGTCATTAGATTGTTCGACAATGCAAATAAAGAAAACCATCATTCTATACGCATAATCACGTTAAGATGATTTAATATAAATGTGCCATGGATCTCGAAACTGGAAAAGAAATCAATAAAAACTAATTTGTTTGCAAATTATAGTTGAGACACAAATTTTCATAGATTAGGCATTACTTTTTCTAGTTCCATCCTCGTAGAACACAATATATAGGCATGTTGTCTACAAGTATCATACATTTTAATTGATGGAAATAAACAAAGCCATAATTTTCCCTGTAGATGGTATAAGAAACCATAGTTTCATCCATAGTTCAAGCAGTTGTAATTAGACTACTGCTTTTCACACATACAACCTCAAAGGGATTCATATATGCATTATTTGTTGTTAGCAATCATTACAAGTGTTGTAAAATTGATATATAAAACAAAGAGTTAACAACCTGAAATCATCATCTCTCTCTCTCTCTCTCTCTCTATATATATATATATATTATAAGAAGTTTTATTTGTACTTGAATATGTCACATATGAAATATTTGTAAAAAAATACATGTAAATCATATAAGAGGTGCACAATAACTTGCTATCATTAAAACATTCAAATAAATCTAAGCTTACTATTTCCATGTCTTAATAAACATTCCCATCTTTGATTTCTAGTACATATTTCATCCCTGTCTATGTTGTTCAAATTTCAATGGCATCGATTGTGCCAATTGGAAACGTATCTCAACTACAGGACAAATTTGCAATCGTCATATTTGGGAAAAATCGGTACTATTAGGAAACAGGACGAATGTTTTCTACAATACTAGAGCTACTTAGTGAGATAGTTTTCTCATAGTTATCACTATCATATTTGTGTTTTGAAATTATTTCAAAATTTCTAATATAAACGCTAACATTTGCAATAAGTTTTTCCTCATGTTGTTCAACACACTGTGTTGGCACAAGCAATGTTATTGTTAGTTATGTCTTCTTATATTCTAAATTTGCATGAATTATTGATCTTGCCTTATTTGATTTGTCAAAAATGTTCGATATGTAACTAACAAAACATCATGGAAAATGCTTCTTGTTATGTTGTTATTGATATCTTTGATTGATAATGGCATAAACTGGATCTTTTTTTGCCTAGTCATGGGCATTGAATTGAAATTATTTCTAGAAAAGAAAAATAAACTTGATATATAGCTAGCTAAACTTGGACATAACTACCTTTTTGTCTCTGTTTCTTGTCTATTTTCTGCTTCTTTTGTTGTGTCTCTTGCGATATCTACTTTTGTAAATGTGCTCATTGCCATCTCTACTACTTCGTCCATGTTTATCATCGCATCATTGACAATATATTTATTTGAGCAGAATCTGATGTTTTTTCCCGTTCACAAATACTATATTGAAATCACTACTTAAAATGACATTCTAATTGATATTAAGTGAGAATTGGGTTATGAAGACAAAACTAGATATTGCAAAGTCATTGCTAATGTATATTCTAATATTAGGTCCATAGTTACCAGATATAATATAATTTCTATGCATATAGGTAGAATACTAAATAAATTTTAGTTTTGAAAAATTCTAATTTATAGTTCCTTGTTACATATATCAAATTGAAAAATGAACAAATGTGTAAATGTTTTATGGAAATCTTCAAAGTACCTTTTTCCTTGTTGTTATTCTCTTGGATTCGAACCTTTAGGTGTTATATGTTTCTTGAAAATTGAAAAAGCATCGTTTTTAATTACAATATATAAAAAATACAACACAAAAATAAAGAGTTGTATAATGTAATAAACAAATGATGATAAATAAAACATAAACACACCTCTTAACAAAGTTATCATTGTATTTAATTATATCTGTTCTATTTGAATTCATCTTCCCTGCTCCAAAGATATGAATTAGATCAAATATATAGAAATATTAAAAAAAATGGAAAATACATAGGGATCATACAATTACAAAAGTAGATATCACATCAGAGACAATAAAGCAAACAAAATAGAGACTAAGAAGAAAAAAGGTCCCAACCTATGCAAATATAAATTCAAAATATCAATACCATTATAACAACAAGCATTTTCCATGGACATGTGTTTATAAAATATACAATCTTTTTGGACAAATCAAACAATGCAAGACCAACACTCTATCCAAATTTCATAGATAACTACGCTGAAATGACATTACAATTTCTTATGCTTACACAATTTACAGAACAACATGAGAAAAAAAAAGTTATTGCACATGCATGGGTTTTTATTACAAATTCCAAAATAATTCCAAATCACAAGTACAATGGTACTGATTATCAGAAAACAATCTCACTAACTAATTCCAACACTATAGAAAACATTCTTCATGTGAAGTAATTTATGTCTCTCATCAATTAACATCTCATAGAAAAGGTTCTAAAATCCTAGTACGAAAAATATTCATACCTAACTACTCCATGATAGTAACGTACATAGTTTAAACATTTTAAGCACTCACATATTATCCACTTTTTGAGTTGTAGACCACATCACTATAGGGATGTAACATATATTGTGTAAATGCTCTAAGAAATCACATACAAAAGGAAGGACACACTGTTTACCTGAAAAAATGCTACATTTTTTGTGCTTATGTTTGAAATGAGTTTGTTTGCCACATGACAAGCAAACTGTGCAATACACAAATGTAAAACTTCTAGAGAAAATCTCTCATGTCATGCAACTACCAAAATGACCACTATACAACCTGGATAACAAATCCGTTTGTAATGAGCTCCCCCAAAAAGTAATCGAACATGTTTTGCAATGTGTATGCTAAAAATTACATGATAAACACTGGGCTAATGCACCTACGGGAAAAATAACTAGAACTAGTGGTTACAATTGTAACATTACCTTTTCAAAATTCAAGATATGTATTATATACTAACTAATGCTTATATGTTATTCACGATATCTTATTTTCAATACTTGACCAATGAACCCGCAGACAAAATAAATTGAATTAGTGGTTAGAATCATCACATTACCTTTTAAAATTTCATGATATGTTTTAGATACTAACTAATGACAATATTTTAGTCTCCATGATATGTTATTTATTTATTTGTGCAACATTTTTGCTACTTGAACAACCATTGGGAGAGGCAAGTGCAACAAGTACACACAAATGATTACATGTTATTCATGATATCTTATTTTCAATACGTCACCAATGAACTTGCAGACAAAATAAATAGAATTAATGGTCAGAATCATCACATTACCTTTTAAAATTTCATGATATGTTTTATATACTAAGTAATGACAATATTTTATTCTCCATGAAATGTTATTTAATTATTCGTGATTTGCAGTAGATACGAAGTAAAATAAATAATAATAATAACACAATATAAACGTAAACCAAACTTTTCGTGCCCCAAAATTTAATAAGCTAAATTCACTAATTAATTGATTAATATGTAGTGTTATGCAGAAGGAAGGTGTGTTAAGGGGGATTGTATGTGGAGGTACGAAAATTGCAGTTGAAAGTTCCTATTCCTTGTTTCAGACGTTCTCCCGCACAACATTTCTTCCTCACATGCATTAAAAAGACACACCATTTAATATTGGATAACAACTATTTAATTGACAAATGTGAAATCACAAATGCACTTAGTATTCAAGAAGGTCAAATAAAATGATCCCACGTTGACATAGTAGTGGGGATAGTTAATTGCCCACCCTTATTTCACACTCGATATACATGTAACCCAAAATTTTGACAATATATATATATATTTTTTTCCCTTTAGAAAAGTCGTAATTTTCATTATGCAAAAAAAATTACATTTTGTAGATGCAAAAGCATATGTTATATGTGAGGCATAGAGCCTATCGAGTATGTAGAATCAAAACATGGTGTATTCCACGTAGGGAAATACTGAACTGTCACTGTAGCTTCAAAAAATCTCTATGTAGAGAGTATTTTAACTGTCATATATCTGTCTGATAACATCATGCATAAATAAAATTATATAAACAACAAAAAATATAGACAGGCTCCTTCAGAGCTACTTAATCTGTAAGATATATATAAGGTCTATGGTAGTGCTGATGGAAGGTACCATCACTCTGCTCCTGGATCATCCAAGTCCCAATAGGCTTGTGCGTTGCTTCCTTGGATAGGAGGTCGAAAACTGTGTTTCATTCCCTGTATATATGATGACAAACAAAAGTGTCAAATAGATTGATGAGTCAATGAATCTCATCCATAATATGTCTAAGAGAATATGCATTGCAGTTTGCAGTTTTTTTAATCCAATTGCACACAATTTTTGAGTCCCCAAATAATTGTAAGTTCCTGCATTGTTTTTCCAGAGCATATTGTATGGTAAATTGCGCCGTGATAAGTTCGGAAAAATTGTTTGTACCCCTCCCTAGGCCCATTTGTATTTTGAAGGAATGAGATTCTGAAAGGTGTAGTATGGCTCGCCCCCCACAACCAATATCCTGTGCTGAGCCATCAAAGTAAGCCCAAGGATGTGTGTGATTTATGATTTCAGGGGTAATATGTTTGGGGTTGGGGTTTGTTCCTTCCTCGGGAATGATATGGTAATCTGATAGGATGTGGGCTGAGATTCGTAGACCAATGGGGGGGAGAGTTCTGAAAAATGTATCTGTTGCAGGCAATCCAAATAGCCCAACAGGTGAGAACATGAATATTTCAGGCCTTTGGTGGGGAGGCAGCGGAACACCAAGAGCCCCATGCTTCTTGAACTGACGAACCCTGCCAATGGGTGATAGAGGGTAGGTGTGAGCGAATAGTAACCCATAGATCTTTGACAGCTGGACACACGAGGAAGATATGATCAATGGTTTCGCTATCGGTCTTGCATAGATAGCACCAGAAGGGTCCATGGAATGATCTTTTGTTTAAGTTTTCTCCTGTGGGTATCTTGTTCCTTAGAATTGTCCACATGAGGAGTCTCGTCCTGGGTGGCATTTTTAACTTCCATATACTGCTCCACTAGGATTCACAAATTGGTGGTTTTTTAGAGTCCATTAATACTAGATACCCTTCCTTTAGTGAATATCTCCTGTTCTTTGCTGGTGCCCACATTAGCTCGTCCTCTCCTTCTAGAATTTTAATGTTTCTGTATATTCCTTCCATTGTTGTTGCCATGGTTGTGGAATTTGAAGTGCCTCCCCAAATTTCCAGGGTTGTTGCACGAAAGTGAATTGTTCTCTGACCGCAATATGATTGATATTAGTGATTCCCATGGCTATGAGGTGGGTCCTTAGCTCGCCAGGAAGCTTGTGAGCATTTCCACATCCAATCCAGGGATCTACCCCTAATCTTACTGATTCTCCCGAATGTATTCTCCAGGTGAGTCCATCTCGAATAAGAGACATTAATTGCAAAACTGCCTTCCAGATGATTGATATGCCTGCAAAATTCCACTATGGTTGTGGGAGCCAATCCATGAGATTTTGTGGAGAAATATATTTAGAGGTGGCAACCCTTGTCCACAAGCTATGAGAGGTGATTAACTACCATCCTAGTTTGGCTGCCAAGGCAGTGGAGAAATTTTCTAGCCTTTTGATTCCTCACCCCCCCATTTCTTTAGGATAGCAAGAGATTTCCATTTTTCCCATGCAAATATTTTCCCCGATTGCTTTCCTTTCCACAAGAATCTACAACAAAGATTTTGTATTCTGGATAAGGTACCCCTTGGTATCCATGCCAACGACATCCAATACACCAGTGTGGCCTCCAACACTGCTTTGATGAGTATCAGTCTGCCTGATCGCGATAAGTATTTGTGGTACCATATGTTGAGTTGCTTTTCCACCTTGGTAATAAGCCATATCCAGTCTGCGATTTTGTAACCATGTGGATTTAATCTATAGCCTAGATATTTTAGTCCCTCTTCTAGTTGCAAAAGTGTGTAAGGGCATCTAATCAGGGAAAACTATATCTCATGTGGGGAGCACCCAGTGGCCGTTATGGTGGCCTTTGCTTCATTGCGATCTTGCTTATGGCCGATAGGAAAACAAAGAAATTATTTTGTAGCGAGGTCAAGTCACCAATACTCCCATTGAGGAAGAGTAGAACATCGTCTACAAAGGGTAAGTGTGTCAAGGTGCACTTGTCTGTGACCTTGATACCCCTTATCCTTCCCCTTCAATGTTCCTCTTTTATGATTCTGCTGAGCCCCTCCATGATGAATAAAAAGAGTAATGGAGACAGAGGACATCCTTGCTTGAAACCTCTCTCGAAATGAAAGAAAGGCGATGCCGCCCCATTTACAAGGACACTGAATGTTACATTAGTTATGCAACACATAATCCATTTTATAAACTCATAGGGAAATCTAGATGAGTTAGAAGCATTCTAATGTAGATCCAGTTTACTCTATCAAAAGATTTCGAGAGATCTACTTTTAATATCATACCTTTTAATTTCTTTGACTGGATGGAGTGCAAGATTTCTTGTGCGGTCCCAACAGCCTCATGGATTTGTCTGTCCTGCAGGAAGGCGAATTGTTCATGTGAGATGTGGGTTGATAGAATAGGCTGGAGGCAGTTGGCTATGATCTTGTAAATGCAATTGCACAAGGAGATGGGAAGTAAGTCATTGAAGGTGGCGGGATTGTCAGTTTTGGGAATGAGGGCGATGAAGGTGGAGTTTAAAGCCTCATACATATTTCCATTTGTTCGACAATGCTCTATAAATTTTAAAAGGTCCTCTTCGAGAGTATCCAAAAAAGGCAGGTAGAATTCCACATTCCATCCATCTGGGCCTGGGCTTTTGTCTCGTTTGAACCATTTTGAAGTGGCCTTGAGCTCCCCCAGTGTGACTTCCTTAGTCAGTTCCAATGCATCATCCTGGTCGATGAACCTGGGAAACAGTTGAGCTGTGCGCATGACTTCCGCTAGAGTAGAAGTTTGAGGGGCCTTGTAAATATGCTTGAAGTGAGATGTAGCTAGAGAAGCTAATCTTGGAAAGGTATTCATTGTTTCTCCCTGCTCATTTGCTAGCTGCCAAATTTTATTGATAGCCTTGTGCCCATTTGCAAATTTGTGGTAGAATTTTGTATTATCGTCCCCCTCCATAAGCCATATAGCTCTGCTTCTTAGGCGCCAAATTTCTTCTCTATCCTTTAGTATCTGACTCCTCTTGGCCAGTAGGGATGTAATCTTGTCCTTGTGTTCTAGGGAGAAGTAGATCCCTCCATTTTCATTCTCAAATACCTTTATCTCCTCTTCAGTAGCCTTGAGGATAAGGTCCTCCAGTGTTCACTTCTTGTGCGCTGATATTTTGGATAGTTTCTTCAGTTTTCTCAAGTTATGAGCGAAACCTTCTGAGATGTTCCCTCTGGCCTCTGGGGGGTGGGCCTTCCAAAATTCAGTGACTAACCTGGTGTAGTCTGCATCTCTTAGCCAGACAGAGTTAAATTTGAAGGGGGCTCTAGGTTTGTTCATTCCTCCACTTATTTCTAGGTATATTGGTCTATGATCAGATATGCCCCCTGAACCAACCCACTGTCTAATTCTATGTCCCATGTTCAACAGGTGCTCCTTTATGAGGAATTGATCAAGCCTCCTGGAAAGGTTGTCTTCTCCGGTTCTATTGTTCCTCCAAGTAGGTTGAAATTTGGTTGAGTGGATATTGATAAGGTTATGATCCTCCATAATGTTCTCAAATAAATCTGAGAGAGTGTCCCTTTGAGCATTGTGTCCCCATGATTCCACAAAACCAATGGAAAAATTTAGGTCTTACCCCATAATGAGCTTGTCTTGCTGAAGAATGTGTGAGTTTAGTAGTCGGTTCCAGTATTCTTCCCTATTATGACAGGGTCCATATATGTTAATGATCCCGATCTCTGATTCAAGTTCAAGTGAGTAAATGTCTGCCCCGATGTGCCCAGTGCTTCCCCACATGTTACAGAGTCTAATGGAGCGGGAGTTTATCCCTAGGGCCAATCCCCTTGAGCGACCATTTGCATCTAGAGAGTGGAAAGTCCACCTAGGAAGCCAAGATTCAAGCAGGTGTGTGATAACACTAGCTTAATCCAGGGTTTCTTTAGAAAGAGGACATCAATCAGCTCAAAGTTAAGCAGTCTTTGCAAGGCTAATTTTTTCCCAGGGCTAGCCAACCCT
>APFE030575421.1:0-43643 GCA_000404065.3 Pinus taeda
GGTCGGTGAAGACCTCAGGTTGTATCAGCATTCATTGGTTCACTTGACAGTTGCTCCTGTTGCTGCTAGTTGATACCACTCCACCTTATATGTTGCAGTCAGTCATGGCGACATTCTACATGCTGGCACCTGAGTTTGTAGTGTAGTACCATCCTTTTCCATCATGTTCAATTGGTACCTTTTGGGATCAGTCTTTGATATCAGTGATCTGTTGTATTTCTCAGCATCGTTGATAGTTTTATATGTGATATTCAGACATGTACTTGTTCGATCGTGATCAGATGATCCATTATGTATTTTCCAGTCATTTATACTTGTATACTTAGTGGATCCGCTTGTACTTGATATGAGGACATGCTTTGCTTTCTCTGAGCATGGGTATGCCCGCCTTAGACAGTGTTTCTTTCTGATCTCCTTTTGTGGCTTGGCAGGCTAAATTCTGGTGAAGTACTCCTCAGTTTTTGGCAGATTTCCTTTCCATGTACTTGCTTAATATATTTCGGCCATCATGTACCCCTTCTGACCTCATATCTTAGGGGGCATCTGTTATAGCTCCAAATATTAGTATTATGGTTTTTGATGCTGCACTCATGGCCTAGGGCAACCCCTCCTTCCAGACCTGGTCCCAAATTTAAAAAACAGTGTTTTATTCCCTGTACGTGACATTTCCCTGAGTTAAACACATGTATACATGGGTTAGTATATACCCAACCCGCGTATATGTATTAAAACACTTAAAAAAATATAAACTCCTTATTTTTGGGTGGAGATCGCGGGTTTTACCTACTAGTCACCTGTTAGTGGCCATGGCCCAACTGTTCTCGACCAATTCCTAACTAAAAAACTACTTTGGGATTGGTATAAAAAGACATCAAAGGGAAGGCCTAAGGGAGGACAGAAGAGAGAGAACGATTATTATACTGAGATTTTCCCCTGACCAGGTCTGAAGACCCTTGTGCCTTCTGCACTTCGCCCATTTGTACAGGAAACCCTTGTTTCCTTGTGATTTGATGTTCATCCACTAGTTATGGCATCATGGAGTGTGAGTCTTGGAAGGAGATATGCTAGAGGTTGAGGCTGGACGGATCCGGAAGGAAGCTTTGCTTGGAGCCTGTGAAAAGGTTACTCAGGTGATATTACTCCTTTTGTTCATTATATTTGTCTATAATAAAGAAACACATCTTGGTTCCGCAATGCTTTCTTCTTTATGTTATGATGTTCATGTTTGAATTTCATATATGAATGGTTGTTTAAAGTTCATAACTAACTTCCTTCTTTTATAACATAAAGATGATTTTTGTATAAGTCTTTGTCCATATACTGCTGCATTCTTTGGAATTGTTTGTTTTGTAGGACAAAGGAGTGAAAGGGACGTGAAGAAGGGTTTGGACCCTTGAGGAACTTCTCGAACGTAGGACCTGAGGTACGTCCTTCATACTTTAGAATTTTCTTATTATAGTGTAATGGTTGTGTGAATGCGTGCTTCTTTGTTTAGACAACTTTCATTCTGCTAGGGTTTCCACCCAAAAGCCCTAGGGGATAAAATCCCTCAACAATCATGTAAGTTGTTAAGAGGTGCGAGAGGAATCATTGATAATTATAATGACCCTCAAGGTACTGTAGTACAATTCATGTGGTGTGAATATGGGACTTGACATCGAACACCATGCAAAATATTTCAATCGAAGGCCAGTGATGTAAACCTGTCACCTAAAGTGAGAAACTTGCCATTGAGGCATGCAAGCTTCAAAGTACTCAAAGGGTTGTTCCTAAGTCAACTTCTTGGATAATGCGCTGATGTTGACAATAAGTGACCCGTTAGAGGAGGGCCTTAATGAATCCCACATCTACGACACAGAATGGAGCAAATGATTTTCTAGAGGTGAAAATGATCTGATGATACAAGGTTCAACGTGGTGGTCATGAAAGAATGAAGCATGAAGGTATTGCAGCAGATGAGGCATTAGCTAGGTTGGTGAATTCTCTGAGTGACTTCTCTTGAACATATCGGTGACATTGAAATGGATTGGTAACGTTAACCCAAAAAATGGATGGTACCGAGGACCAATGGTGATATGAAGGGTGAACGAAATAACCCAACCTGACTCAATCATGGTGATGGAGTGAAAGTGTCATGTTCATGAGCGACCTGCTACCAATGAAGTTATTCAAGTTTTCTTCCCTTTTTCCCCAGCCATTTCTAACCAGTACCTCTTTATTTTTATCAAGATTGAGGAAGATAACATATGCTTGTTCTATAATTTGCCCTTCGGGCAAACCTATTGCTATGTTTTAGCAAGCCTAGCGATAGTGAAACTCGCTCTTGTCTGCATGGACAAGTTTGTCGCTATTGTTTTAAAAAGTTTAATGACAAAGATAACTCAGTCCTTTTCAATTTTAGAGAGTCTAAAAAGAGACAGAAAGGAAACTCCAGTAGTCCTTTTTTGTAGTATAATCCCTTAAGTCTGAAAAAGTATAAAATAATATGAAAGGGATGACTTTTATGATCACTTTAGCGAGCCAAAAAAGACAAGCGCTCAAATGTTTTGTGTAATGATCCCTCAGGTCCAAAAATATTAAAATATAGAGGAGGGATGGCACTTCCAATCACTTTAACGAGCTAGAGAGGCCAATTGCTTGCCAATATTTTTATTATTTTATGAGTCTAAAAAGAGCTTAAAAGAGACTCGTCTTTGAGGAACGAGTCATATTTTCGGGTAGCAGTTGGTTCTAGGTAAGGTTTGGAACTTTTCAATCATGGAAATGTAAAGAAGGTGGCTAACAGAATCACTCGTCATAGCTATTCCTCAAAAGAGTAAACAATCTAGGGGAGGCATATGATCAGTTAAAAAGTGGAGGTGATGGTAAGAACATGACCAAGGCTTAAAATCTGATAGCGATGCAATCACAAAGGTTATTTACTGAAATGTGGGTTCATTTTTTAATGATTTGAAACTCTTGGGGAACATATGCTCATTCCTATGTTTATTTTTTAACGAGCTTGAACTTTGCGTAAACCTGCTCGTGCTAGTCGTATAATAAGGATGTCTCTCATTAGTAGGTTCATTTTTTAGGGAGCTTGGCCCATGCGAAACTTTGCTCTGGAGCCTTTTCTGTGCAAGTTAGGAATGACCAACTACTGTCCTAAGGGTTAAAGAACTACTGAGGTTAGGTAGGATAGTTTCATAGAAACATCTCCTTTACTTTGTCGTTTCCGTTGGTCCCGGCAACGGTGAATGGTTGACTAGACCAATCACATAACTCAAGCAGTTGAAGTTAGTAAAAAACTGTAGGGTTAGAGTTATGCTGGTCGCTTTTCACTTGCGTACAAAAGGTTTGCATGCCCCCAGATATAAAGAGAAGTAGAGTTTCCAGGTTACCATAGGGAAGTTCTTGCATCTACAAGATTGTTTTGTCCGCGTAGCAGCCAAAACACTTCCTTGGCTTCGTCCATTGAAATAGACAAAGGTGAATGGTGGGAGATTCCAATCACATAAACTTTGATGAGGGAATTCTTTTCCAGTCTAATCCCATTTTCCTAAACAGACGGGTGTGTCAGACTAGTCATATATCCTATGCGAAAACCTACCTTATATATGGGGTTTTTCTACCAAAGCAGACCAGGGCACATGCCCCCTGGGTTTAGTCACATTCATGGAATCACTCGTGATCATTAGGTGGATGGACTAGAGGTTGATGAGGCATTCCTCATGCAAAAAGACCATTTAGGGATGGAATTTGACTAGTAGTTGTGTTTGAACCAGGGAATGAAAGCTGGTCAACGAGCTGGACCATTCTGCCTTCATAGGGGAAACACATCACCCAAAAGAGTGAGGAAACAATAGCTCCTGTGCTGTAAATGTAGTCATGCCCAAGGAGTAGATTGTAATCTAGAGGCCCTTGGACTACCATCATGTTTAGATGAACAATTTTCCTTCTCAAAGTTAAAGGCAAATTTGGAAGGATCCCTAATGGTCCACTGATTCCTTTATTGAAGCCTGGAAAATTTCGAATCTCAGGAAGAAGCGATGGCGAACCAAGCGCTTTCTAAGTAGTTGAGGAAAGGATACTCATGAAAGCCTCTTCATCTATGATGGTGCTAGCCATGATCTTTCTGTAAGCTTGTACTATGATACGGAATGGTACATTAGATGGTAAGTGGGGTCTCACTAGTAGATTCCAATCAAAGGAAACGACTAGATTGCTTGGAGGAGGGACCGAATAAATGGCCAGATGAACTTCCTTCTTGTGGTAAAAGAATGGGTAGATTGCCTCCATGTTCATCAGATTCTGTGTTAACAAACAAAATTTGAACAATGTCGTTCTCATTCTCTTTGGAGACTATATCATCTGAAGGTGGACCTTCTGAAGACAAGATTGAGTCGACTACCGTCTCGACCTATTGACTTTGGTCTAGTGTGGGCTCAGAGGGTTTATCTTCAATGATAGATGCTCCGACCGAAAAAAGAGGTGTGTTAGTCAGATTTTCAACTAGCGATGGACTTGGCAAGAGTTTCTTGTATCCAAGTGGAAGTGGAAGTTGCTGCGGTAAAGCAGGACAATTATCCAAGACTCTTTTAGCTTCGTCTAGAAAAGGACAACAGTGGAGGGCATAATCACCTTCACACAATATACAAGGAAATTTAAATCTTCCTTTTTTTCCATTGAATTCATTTTCACTAGTTGACGGTGTACTATCAACATGATCGACAGAGGTTGAAGACACTGAATTGTGCAAGCGGGGAGACCAGTCCCTTAAGATCCGCAGGATGCAAGGACAATCTCGATGATAGTGGTCTCCTTTGAAAATGACACATGGAGATTTATGATTGGACAATGCAGTGTGTGGATTTTCGCCAGATGATGTGTGGTTGCCCCCTTTCGCTGTTGGATTTTTATTCTTCTTCTCCTTCCCTTTCTTCTTCTTCTCAGTTACTTGGATTTTAGTGTTACTAGCTTCACCAAGCGAAGAGGAAGGAGAGGGAGAAACAAATGAAGTAGAAGGTGGGGGAGAAACTCTAGTATCATCTGGTTGCTAATTTTGTTCCTCAGGAATTACGGTGTCTTGAACAACAGAGGTCGATAAGAGCCATACTGGCAGGCCAATTGTGAGTCCTGGAAGGGACAATGTAGCCATGTGTGGATCACCAACATCTCCCCAAGAAGAGAAAGGACTAGGATTTCCCCCAAGGGAAAATCCTTTATTGGTGGACTCCATTTTCTCAACCTAAGACCAATGAGGGAACAATGATGTTATTCCGATTAAAATAAATTTTATGACGCTTTGACACAGCTTTCTTTTTCAATTTTTAAGAGTCGAGAAAAAGCTAAAGGTGACTCTAGTCACCTTTGATTTTTAATGAGCCTGAAGTGACAAGTGCTTAGATGGACCTTTTATTTTAAGGAGTCTGAAAAGGAATGAAAGTGACTACTCTGGAAATATAGATAGAGGGATTACCAAACCAATCGCAAAACTACAATATACTTTTATGTACGGCAGTCAATCTTCCCGAATGTCGTGTTCAATGCATTGCAATCGATAGGGCGGCAGACACGGCTTCCTAAGGATAAAGGATGTCAGCCTATTGTGGTCTCCCAATATATACTCGACGGTACATGGCAGTACAAGTCTATACTGGCACTTGTTGTATCAAAGAGGAGGAATCACCCAACCTACAATGAAAATGTTAGTTACCAGGATTTACGATGCTAGAATACGTCTCTAACCTAGACTTCTAGATGTTGTGCGTTAGGTTCCAAAGCATTTTTATGGTCATTGAGGTTTATTTTATAGTTGATATTTCTTAATAATTTTCCCTTTAAGGTTCACCGCATGATGTAGATATACCATTCCTAATATGCAATCTAAGATGATAAACAGTTGTATATTTTCTTTTAGCAATGAAAATCCTAGCTACTAAGGAAAGAGGAGTAAAATTCTTTCAACATAGAGCAGAGAGCACACACTAGATGCACTTTTCCTAAATCAATTTCCGCATTCAGTCTAAATGCAAATGCACATGCATGTATTTGTTTTTCAGTTTCCTTAATGTGTGAATGACAAAATGAAAACTATGTATATATCTGAGTTACTTTTCTTCAAAGCGACACTTTAGGAATTTCTTTTCAAAAACAAAAGGAAGACTATGACGACACTTTCAATTTCGACCTGAAAACTGCTTTCAACACTTCAAAGAATTGATGATTCAAATAAAATACAATAGCAAAAGTGTAATCGACTATCTAAAAGAGGAAGACTTTACGACTTTCTTTTTCTTGACTGAAAACGACAGTTGTGACACTTTCAAATCAAAAGACGACAACTCGATTAAGCTACTTTTTGCAAAGGAAGACTGTAAATGATGAAAAATACATAAAAAACCACAATTCCTTATCAATGGAGGCTGAATAATGTAAAGGAAGAAGGTTTCAATAGTGATATACTGATCATAGACATCAAAACTACTGTATAGAGCTAAAAACAATGAAGAAAAAACCAAAATCTAGAGGCAGAAACAATCTCACTCAATCATCACACCTGTAACATAGGGAAACATGGATGCATCTCACCTACAACACAAGGGAGGTGTGATGCATCCAGGTTGCACAGTTACAAACAGTGCGATGGACCAGGGACGAGACCGAGCTTGGTTATCACCCACAGTTTGCAGCTAAGTTCAGGGATTTAGGCTGAGCTTATGATAGGCAGTAAACACAAAGTATAGGGGCTGATCAAATGAGGTTATAGAGCTACCACCAAGGCACTTAGGATGTTTGCAAATCAGATGTTCAGTTCATAAACCAACTTGGAGATTGACTGAAGTAGCATTGATCTACTTTGCAGTTGCATAGCAAAAGCAGTTCGAAGGCTAGCTGGCTTAACTTTAGGCTCCTTCTGTAGTTTATAAAGCAAACAACAATAACTAACAATCAAACTATTCTCTCCCCAGTGGAGTTTCCAATTTGTTATCGGGAAAACTAGTGTCCATTCAGAGCTGCTAGTCCTACTAAGATGGGTAGCTATCTTAGAAACAAACAATTTAAAGTCACTTATGTTTTCCTTTATGAGAGATAGATGAGAGAGAAGCAAAGAGTACCAACCTCAATCTTTTTCTTGGCTCCTTGCTTATTTCCTCTCTCCCTTGATAGAGCTTTCGCCACTCCTTTCTCACTTGTCTCGCTTCAAAGAACACCTGTAGAGTCAAAGCAACAGAATAGAATCAAAGCATAGTGATCTATAACCATAAACAATATAGGATCAGGTGTATATTAACCATACAAATGCATACAAAAATACAAGATTCAGAAATATACAAGTATATGGAGGAAAAATCAAATAGCTTTATTGATAGAAGTAGTAGAAGAGAGGATTACAACCCAGCTGTCTGATCTAGTGCCATCCTCCTAGCATGAAAGCCCTCTTCACCTCATGAAAAGCTAGATCACTCAACAATACAATGCTTCACAGAAAAACCAACAACACTTCCTTACAAAATACAAAATTCCAGCCTCTGGATCTCTAGGATGAGGGATCCATAGATAGATATTTGCAGGTGGGTGAGTCAGCTTCTGGAATTTTGATTAGTGTCATTTCATTGATAGTTCTTGGTTCCACTTGGATATTTCATGATATCTTACTCATCCCTAGGCGAATTCAGAGAGGCAAGTGTCAAATGAGCAGTTTCTAGAAGATTCTTTGGGTTTCCACCTAGCAAACTGCCTCTGCCATTTGTCCACTCTCACTCATCGCACCTTATAGAAGGGATTTTTAGTATGCATCACACCCTTTTCATGTGACATGTGAGATGCATCGAAACCTGAACATGGAGCAGTCTGTATGATCCAATTTTGAGCAGTTCTGAGTCGTTTTTCAAGGAGAACTTCTAGGAAATGATGTAATCAATTGACCTTGTTCCTTTAGGGTATGAAATAACACTTTTAGGGGCTTAGAAGCCCTTGGTTTATGGACATATTTGATTGGGTTTGCAGTGCCCAAATATTTCTATAACACTCGGCCCTGAAATCCAGCATGCATCATTACGACATTGGGGTTGAGGGATTACCTTTTGGTTTATACCTATAGGCAAGAGTCCGATCCATCATTTGTTCATAGCTTTTGCAGGTGTGTTCATCATGGCTTACTAACCTATAGAAATTACAAAATAATTGCTAGGACGTCTACGTATACTTCTACAATAGATGACAATTATTCGTAGTGAGTTTTCCTCCTATCTGACAAATTGTGCACCATAATGCATTAACCCCGCTCGGTCTTGCTTGTGCCTTAGGTCTTAACATCATCGACCCTCCTCCCGCCAAGTAATTCATGAAAACTAGATAGCGGTCCTTGTCATGCCCCTGACCTTTTCACTTTATGCACCATACCTCCTCACACGCCTCTTGCTGAGGTGCCCTATCTTGTTTCAAACTCTACATTTCCAGACAGAAATTTTGCAGTTGCATGTGGATTTTTTGGACTCCCAAACCAGGATCTTGTATAGGGGTCTCATGCAATCTCATTTCCATCTCCAAAGCTTCGACCTGGGTGGAAAGCTTTCTTGTGACAACGTTGTCCTTAAATGCGGTGTTAATGACGCTACAAACCATGTGCGATGATGTCCATCCATCAAGGTCATGTTGGCTTTGCGAATCATACTCCTTAGTCTCTGGTCCAGATCCCAGGGGGTCTTACCCGAGAGCATCACGATCTCCTTAGACCCAATAATTGATTATGTCTCTGACTTTGGCCTTCTAAATTCCCTGTTCAACACGACTTGGTTTTTTGCGATTCCTGTGTTTGGATGGTCATTAGAATGCTTAATGTACCATGTTAATGCGTGATTCTACAACATGCTTACCAGCATAGCCTTCTTTATATTTTCATCCACGACTCCTTGTGCTTCCCATACCACCTTTACCATGAACCAAAATTTGTCCAGATCTTCGTTCCCTACTCCTTTGAATAATGGTAGTTTGATCGTGCTTTCCATACTGAACTGTGGTGGTGGCAGAGGTGGGGTGGGTGGAGATGTAGGTGAATATGGTAAGACTGGTGGCAGTGTAGGTGGAGGTGGTAAGCATGGAATTTGTTGCCTTATCAGACTGACCACGCTTCGGGAGAAACATTCGTGAGCTCTTCCTCCCTTTCCCACAAGGGTGAAATTAAGGGACTAGTTTCTAATTCTTCACTACTTTTTCTTATGTATATCTTCCCACTTCGCATAGTCCCAAACATTAATTTGTTCGCATAACTCGCTTTTCACACAATAGCATCTTAATCCAAGTGTTCAAAGATTTAATATACTTACCTTGCGGTCCTTTGAGGAAGCATCATTCCACCTCACTATAGTTGATGGTCATATCTACCGTTAACTCAATGATAAATCCTCCTATAATTTGATTAAGCCAATGGTCCACAACTTGCATGATCTTATCTTCTGATGCTTCTAGTCTACGCACTAATTTCAGAGTCCAAATGATTGGTTTATCAAGCCTACACCTTCCCTAACTATCTGCTAGCTTCACAATCCACTCATACAGCTCAAAAGGAAAGAATGCAAAGAAAATTTCATGGATTCCGTATATTAGTAGTTGTCCAACCATTGTTCCTTAGATACTCACAGATTCCTATTTTCGTACACTATGAACTCGTGAATCTTCTTGTCCAACCACCCTTCATTTTCTTTCTTTGTTGGATTCCTGTGACACGACATCAGATATCAATTATGCAGATCCTGGTCCTGGCAGTGGAACCATTTGTTGGTTCTTAGGGGCCTGACCCAGGTTCAAAGGTGATTTAGCTAAAAAAATCCCAGTACTACTGGCCCTTTCGGCAATAGTCCATGGAGCACGGACTGAGGTCTCACCTGATGTAGTATGGGAGGGTGCTAGAACTAGGTTCCCGCACCGTAGAGATGTTTGATGATTTTCGGTGGTCCTTAGTTTGACCCTGCATGCACATTTCTATGCACACCTATCAATACCTCGTAACCTACAATGCTGCCTTCACGCAACCCTACTCATGGCCTGATCCATTTTATTACCAAAATTCTTGTTATCAACCTGATATTAGGTGAATTTAGCTTATCTATATGTGTCTAGTTATACTTAACAGTGTTCAACATTCATATAAGCGCATGCGATAAATAAAACGGTATAATTTCATATGTTATCAAACAGGAAATAACCCAAGACAGATACACAAGATTCGGAATCAAACTTATCTTTATTATTCTTCTTCTTTGGTTACAGACTCAACTCCACCCTGCGCACTTAACTGCAGGGGTCCACACACTTAGTTGCGGACTCTACTAGGCCTCTATGTACTCAGCTGCAAAGCCTCTTCCTACTACTACAACCCAAAGCACTTAGACTCTTAACATATGCTCTCTATCTTCTAAACTCTATTCGTTTTTCTTCTTGCTACTTTCTCCTTTATAGCTTAGAGCCTCACTCTATTTATATAATCCCATGGTCCGCGGATCATGGGTAGGCCAACACTACATTCAAAACTTAGGGTGGAAAACCCTATGACTCTAACATACAATTTGCACTCCACACACACAGTTCACGAAGTATTTACAACAATAGTACCCAAAAATTGGGCTTTTGAGCCCCAAAACATGTTGTGGGGGGATTCCATGCCTAACATCAAACCTGATATCCTCCATGTGGTTCTTCGTTTCCCTGATCTAAAGGTCATGTTTCTACATTCATCCAGTATGTAGGTATCCTTTCCATCATCAGCTCATAACTTTGGAAGTGGTGGTCATCATACCCCACAGATTTGCAGAAGTTACAAAACAACTATTGGGGTGTTTGGACAAAATTTTGAAGTAAAAGGAAATTATTTGACACATGTTGTCTAGTAACCTCACAAACAACACACTATAGCACAGGTCCCATGCTCGGCCCTACTGGAGCTTCTAGTTTCATGGGAATTGGCCCCCCTCCTGTAATATAATTCGCGTACATAGGATAGTGATCTTTATCGTGGCCATGGCCCTTGCACTTCAAACACCAGAATTCTGCACGCACTTCTCTTTTAGTCTCGTTGTCTTCTTCAAGCTCTGTAAGTCTAGGTGTAAGCTTTCTAATTATGAGTGGATCTATTGTAATCCCAAGTTTGTATACTGAATAGGTGATGCCTGTTCTTGGGTGCTAAAAGGTGTCTTTTAAAACTCCTAATTGCCTCACATTAATTATCAACCGGGGAAAGTCATTTTATTCCAAGAGTATACACAATATGTGCAAGCTATGAATCTAGAGAGTAATGATTTTAAAATGAAATATAAAACTTTGATACAAGAGTAAACAGATGCATTATAAAGCTCAAACTGCAACTATTAATGTAAATATTACATCTAAGCATCAAGACTTAATCCTCAACTAAAATCGTAATCAAATCTCAAATAAGTAATTCAATTGACAATAGCATCAACCGAGAGCATAGTAGCATTAACCAATCTCTTCTAGCTAATTTTATCTAAATCACACTCAATCTCAATTAAGAAATTCAAATGCAAATGATATCAACCAAGAGTTTAGTAGCATTAACCAATCTCTTTCAGGTGATCTATAATAACCACACTCTTTTCATAATCAACAAGATTCAATGCCTTAACTGATAATCAATTTAATCTACAGTAAGAATAAATGGAATCAAATAACAAAGCTATGAATCACATAAGGAAAGTAAACTAATTTCAATATAGGAAATCGGCAAATAGAAAACAAGATAAACTCATAGAGAATGGAAAAACATCAAACCAATCAAACTTGCATGAGTTAGAAATATATAACACAAAGGATAGCAATTTGATCCACCAAAGGTTGGGCCCTTAGCCACTAACGAATACTATTGAACTACTTCAGAGAATACGAATGAACAACAACATAAATTATGTATTAACCATTGAACTCAATCCTCATTACAATAAGGTCATGTTCCTCAAAAGCACAATTCTATAAATTAAAATTACAATTTGAAATAAACAGAGATCAATCCCTTTTTCTCCTACAATTTTCACTTTTATAGTCAAAAAGGGTAAAAGATAAATGTGATCCCTTAGGATCGGGAGATCCCGAGGGATTCACAACTGAATGCTATCTTCTGAAATTCTTCTTATTTAGCATTGATCCTCCTAATTCATCCTCTAGCCTGACAACAACCAACGCGCCTCATTCCTCCTTTGTTGGTTTACGTTGTTCCATCTCTAGGGAACAACGATCGTTCCTTTTGTTGTTTTTCTGCATAAAAAGGAATAAGAGTTAGTTACGGTGGCTAAATCTTATTTGAGAGTAGTTCATTCATTTCTTATCATAATCCATCAATATGTTAACATATCAAGGTATGAAAGAGATAAGAAAACATGAAAAAGGCAATCTAATTGAGATTAAATGCATACCCATTGCATAACTCAACATACTCCCCTACTTACCTTGTTTCATGTCTTGATGAAAAGTAAATAGTTCTTATGCAATGCAGTTAAAGAGTAGGTTGGAGAGAAGGCTTCAAAAATTGGTTTAAAGCCATGATGTTGAGCCAGGAGCACAAAGGTGGGCCTTTCTTTCCCTTCATGCAACTCGTAGTCAGCCCGATACCCTTCAGGAGGATACCAAATAATGGGACTCCGAAACCATCATCCCAATGAATGAGGTCCTTCTCTCAAAATAACATTGTTGTAGGTGATTACCTGAGCCGCAACAGCTTTAAAATTCATATAATTAAATGGTTCCCTTTCTTTCACACTATTAGTGGAGATTTTCCATCTGAGCTTAGATGCAGTCAGAGATCTTTCTTGAATGGAGAGGAAATATGATATTCCTTTCTGCACAATCTCCTTATGTATGGGCCCTAAAGTTTTAATCACCCCCTCTTGTTTCATTAGATTTTTATGGTTGGAAAAAATTTGTAAAGGGTGTTTAGGTTCACTCCTCACCCAAAGATCCAATCCAGATTCCTATCTTTGAAATGCATTATAAGCTTTAAACCATTTCAATTGGTTAGCTACAAATGAGATAAAAGCCTAGAATTGAATGCTTCCAACAAAAGGATTCGGGTTCTTTTCCACCTCGTTTTCTAATATGAAATTGTGCAGATAGAACTCGCAAAGAAGCCTTTGGACCTTTGCACCATGTTGTTTGCAACAATTTATAAAATCTTAAGTTCTCCCTAATTCAATTGGTTTACCAGCTCTTATGGCTTTTATTTTCAATAACAGGTATTGTTCTAATAAGAACAAGTCATAGTTGGTGGTGGGAGACCTATATTTCAGGACATCTAAATACAATGAATAGATGGCGTTTGTCTAAATCATGACTCTATCTAGCTTGGATTTCACCTTCTCCAGCTTTTCTTCCACCTTTCTACACCTGTCAAAGGTCTCGTTCTCCATTATAGTTAGTTCCCTAAGCTGTTTTTGTAGCTCTTGATATCTCTACAGGGAAACTGTCTCTTGTTCATATCATTTTAAAGTGAGCTGGGCTTATGCCAATTCCTCCTTAAGATTTAGTAAAATAGGGTCATGGTGCATCATAATGTCTTTGGCTTGTATGTATGCATTTCTTTATTGTGGGAGGTCCAATCCTACATCTGAATAGCTACATCTACTATCTCTGCATGCAATCCAACTTGAGTGGCGATTGTTCGAGTATCTATGAGCTTAGTTTGAGTCCCTGTAGCCCTACCTTCACATAATTCCATTTGCACAGCCACATTGGGTACCTCAGGGGTATTGTTCGGAGTTTTTCCCATTGTAATTCCTTTGTTTTTTGTCGTAGCCTCTTGACCATCTTACGAAGATTCTGGTGTTCTTTTCTTAGCTTCCTCAATTTTTTTCTAGCTCCGTGCCTCTTTTGAGGATTAACTAATCTGCTAATGGTCTCATTAATAGCCTATCTCTAAAGAGCCTGGTTGTTCACCTTAGCTTTGCTCCAATAAGACCGTATCTACAGATTGATTATCGGGCTCTCGAATAACCTCTATCTCTGCTTCCTCTTCTTTGCCTATGACTTCTGTGTCTAAACCTTCATGATTGTTTTCCACGGGAGCGTGTCACCATATTGGTTCTCTAATTCCTGAATAGCCTCTGTATCTACTTCCTCTTCTCGATTTGTATCTTTTTGGGAAGGCAGAATTCCAGTATGGCCAAAATTCCCTAGAGATTGGGCTTCTCCTAAATTAGGATTAAGTGGTTCTTCAGGCTGCATGTAGACATTCATATTGGCCAAGACCTAGGCCATCCCTACCTCAAAATCCTGCAAAAAATAATCTTGAGAACTCATATTTGGTGTTGGAGGAGGCCCCACTTTGTTTTCTCATTCATCATCAGAATTCCCTGCTTCTTCTTTCACTGAGTCGGGTCTATCTCCTCCCTCAGGTTCTGATTCAGGATTATCTTGTCCCTCTGACTCTGGTTGCAAGTCCTGTACATTTACTGGACTAGATAATTTATTTGGTTGACTAGCGCTACCTTGAGAATTTTCAGACGTTCCTTGGTCTGAATTCAACCTTGTAGATCATCTACGCTTGTGAGGTCTGCTTCCTGAAGGGGCAGTCCTTTTTCTTTTTAGAACAAGGTTAGGTGCTGGCAGGTTTTCACCTCTTTCGAGGGTCGATATGAGATCATCCCATGTTGATTGTTGTTGGGAAAGTTTGTGACTAGTTATTAACCTGATCAAACAATGGTGGCTAACTACTATCCCTAGGTGTTGAGCCTGTCTCAGCCTCTCGGAAGTGTCATGCAACAATGAATTAAATAGTGTAGGCAAATTAACAGAGCATTTTTGTTTTAAGACTACTAAAAGTTTGAGTTGCCATGGCCTTACCACGTCTCAATGCCCATTACAGGTAATATAGTTCTGGACAATTCATGCCAATTCTCTCCATGGCTCTCCGAGAGAAGATGGCCGAATTCCTTTGCCCTTCTTGACTAGATCTTGTCCTTTGTCCCTACAAATCTCCATAGCATTGTGCAGCTTTAGTCGCTTGTTAGCCCATACTCGTCCTTCTATCAGTATCCCAGACACTTCTGCTATCATAACATTTGTTACGATGATTTGTCTACCTCTCACCAAGGATTTTCCATTCTGTAGATGTTTTAGAAATTCAATGGTGATTTCCTCATTCGGGGGTTGAAAACTTGTAAAATATGTTGTCCATCTTGCACGAGCTAGAATTTCCCTGGCCCCATCATAGACAACCAATATTAAAGGTTCTCGATGCATTATTTTTCCTCCCATGATGCTTGAGTTCTTCCTACTTCTACAAACGAATAGTGTAGTGGAGAAAACACAGCAATGAGCAACGGCCGAGAGATGGAACAACAAGTAGTTGCAACAACACTGTCAGGTGATGTTTTATAAAAATAAATACTGTTAAATCGAGGAATGTTATAATGCCACACACTCTGTGATTATGAGATGTAATATTATTCTACAAAATCAAATAAAATGATGACAACGCATGCATGAGTGTACTGGAGGTCCCCACCCCCTCTCGAAATTAAAGGTCATCTATGACAAAATGGATGAAAAGACGACGTTCTGACGGTGAAGTATAGGGGTGATGGATTAGGTTGTAAAGGCTGAAGAGTACGTATATTAATGAAAGTATCATAAATGGATATTGGAGTAACGAGAACAAGGCTTGTAACAAGAATTATTAATAAGTGATAAGATGTCGTGAGGTGATGCGATAAATAAAAAGGACATCATTCATAAGAGATGATACCTTACCACCGTTATTCCACTTGAAAATGATGTGATTGATTTAGAAAATATTAACTCATGCATAAAGATTCAAGGTAAGGTAAGTTAGGGAAATAATCTCTTCGTAGAAAAAATATAAAAATAAGAAGAGGGCATTGTAATAATTATTGATGTAGGAAATAAAACTTCAATACCATAAGCAGAGCTTCTACTACCTGCAAGTGTCCATGGCCTCGACAGAGTTGCTTTCTAACCTTTAGGAGCTAGGATCCTCTATGTATAGTTGGGGAAGTGCATTATGATTTCCATAGTAGAGTCAATGTGCTAGCATGGTAACTAGATGAACACATTTCCATTCACTGTGAAGTAGCGAAAGTGGTCAGGACAACTCATGATGAGACCTCCTGTTCCAAGGATTTTGTTTCTTGATGCATCCATTGAATCATATCCCTGGTGTGGTGGCCATACTGGGAATGCCACTTCACCACATCCCTATGAACATGGTAGGCTGTCTCATGATGAGACCCCCTATCCTCCATCTGTAGATCAAAAAATAAAATTGTTAGTGAATTTTATTATTTTATATATATATATATATATATATATATATATATATATATATATATATATATATATATATATATATTATATATATATATATATATATATATTTATTTATTTATTTATTTATTTTTACACTCCCCATTTTATATATAGAAGGTGGCTCAGTACTCATTAAGAGTAGGGATGGTGGAAGAAGTTTAAACATATCAATAGAAAAAAAGTATACCCATAATCTTATTGATAATAAGCAGAGAGAATTATACTAGAGGGAGTAGAACCAGCATGGTGAAAATAATCAATCAGTATCATTTATAGCAGAAATGAGGACAATAAAGTGATATAGATAATTGTGTCCTTTTTTTCTCAATCATCACAAAGCAATCTTGTTAGAGATAATAATGTTAAGGATATTCATCTTCCTCAGTAGACTCTGTACTTTTTGTCCTCATATATGTATTGTACTTTGTACCATAAAGAGTATTAAAAAAAAAATGAGTTGGGATGGGCTAGGAATGATCATGCAAGGGGAAGAAAGGGTTATTCTCCAAAATACTCACAAAGTGTTGTTCCCTCAAGGGAATGGAGAAAAACACTCGAAAAGTGTTGTTCCCTTTAGGGAATAGTAGTTGTTCCTTGTAGGGGACAACGAAAACACTCGGAAAAGTGTTGTTCCCTTTAAGGAACAACAACGGTTCCCTGTAGGGAACAACAAAAAACACTCAAAAAAAGTGTTGTTCCATTTAGGGAACAATAGCTATTCCCTGGAGGGAACAGCAAAATCATACTCAGAAAAAATGTGATGTTCCCTAGAGAGAACAACAAAAGAAAACATACAGAAAAAGTGATGTTCCCTTTAGGGAACAACAAAAATACTCGCAGAAAGTGTTGTTCCCTAGAGGGAACAACAGTTGTTCCTTGTAGGGAATAGAAAACACACATGGTAAAGGGAACAACAATTGTTCCCTATAGGGAACAACAAATCAGCACACAAAAAAAGTGTTTTTCCTTTAGGGAACAATAGTTGTTCCCTGTAGGGAATAGCAAAATAAAACACACGAAAAAGTGATGTTCCCTTTAGGGAATGGTAGCTATTCCCTGTAGGGAACAACACAAGAAGACACACAAAAAAGTGTTGTTCCCTTTATGGAACAATAGCTATTCCCTATAGGGAACAACAAAAGAAAACACACGAAAAAGTGTTGTCCCCTTTAGGGAACAACAGTTGTTCCCTGTAGGGAACAACAAAAGAAAACAGGGAGAAAAAAACACAGACAAACAATCATCCCTACTGATCTAAACAAGAGAAGGGAAATGATACAAAAGAAAGAAAAACAATAAAAAAACCAATTGTATTTACAAGTATCAAAAAGAACCTTTTTTTTACAGAATTGGTGTTGCTAAAGAGTTGCCTTCTACAACAAGAATTTGTATTGTAGAATCTTCATGTATCTATTGGCAAAAGGATTCCCATGTAAGCGGTTTGTGGTAGAGGCGTACCCGATGCCCATTTTCTTTAAAGGAATAGCCAGACCCATCAATGGTGGCTAATGTAAGGGTGCCATTATCTTGCACCTATTTTATCTCGTAGGGACCTAACCATCTAGTCTAGAGTTTGCCTGAGAAGTCCTAGAACCTATAATCGTATAGAAGTGCCCAGTCGCCTTCATGGAATATCTTTTTCTTGATGAGGGTGTCATGCCATTTTGCATTTTTTTGTTGAATAAGTGCAGTCTATTGAAGAGCCAATAGTCGGATTTCATCTAATTCATTTATTTTTTGTAATCTGTTAATATGTGCTTCATTCAAATCCAGCCCCACTTCTTGGGCTATCCTTAATGTCCGAATTTCAAATTCTATGGGGAAGATAGGTTCCTTACCAAACACCAACCGATATGGGGAGTATCTTGTTGTATTCCTCCAACTCGTGTGATATTCCCACAGGGCTTCTAGCAATCGAGTAGTCCAGTCGCATCTATGCGAGGCGACTATCTTTGTTAGAATGGCCTTGATTACCGTGTTGGAACTCTCTACCTGGCCATTTGCCTACGGGTGGTATGGAGAGGTGATTCTGCGCAAAATGTGATGATATTTTTAGTGTAGCAACAATCTTATGGCCTACAAATTGTGGCCCTCCATCCATAATTATTTCTTTGGGCAAACCATACCACAAGAAAATTTCAAAGAGAAAATTGATTACCATTTCCTCCGTTGCTCTTGGTAACGCTACTGCCTCCACCCATTTAGTCACGTATTTCATTGCAACCAGTATATATGATTTTTGATTAGATGATGGATTTATTGGGCAGACAAAATCTAACACCCAACGTTCAAAGGGTTCGATGACTATCTGTCGGTGTAGGGGCATCTCGTTAGATTAGCCAGGGCAGCCCATTCTTTGGTAGCTATCGTATGCCTGGAAAAATTTCTTGGCATCCTTAAAGATAATGGGCCAATAATAGCCCATCTGTAAGATTTTATGTCCAGTCCTGCGGTCTTCAAAGTGTTCACCGCAAGGTCCATCATGGCAGGCTTATAGGATATCGTAAATTTCATCTTCCCTGATACATCTGTGGATATGTATATCGACTCCTGTGTGAAAGAGGTATCCTCCAATCTAGGAGAACCGAGTGCTACATTGCACTATCAATTTCCTTTCTCAGGGTGTCAGGTGTTTGGGTAGTTTTCCCACTACTAAGTAGTTCACCACATCTATGTACCATGGTGTTTTGATGGTCACAACAAACAGGTGTTCATTAGGGAAATGGTCTTCTACTGCCACTGCGTCATCTGTTCTTGGCACTCAGGAGAGGAAATCTACCACCAGATTTTCCTTTCCTAGTCAATCCTTGATCGCTATGTCAAATTCCTGCAAAGGATTAACCATCGTGTCACTCTTCCATTCATAATAGGTTTATTATCTAAATAGTTGATAGAAAAATGATCAGTATATAGGACCACAGGGTATCCTGTTATATAGTATCTGAATTTATTAATAGCATAGATTACAGCTAAAAACTCCTTCTCTGTCATTGTGTAATTCAACTTAGCAGGAGTTAAATTTTTGCTGATGTAGTCTATCGCATAGGGTTTCTTGTCTTCTTCTTGACCAAGATCTACTCCAATGGCTGTATCTGATGCGTCTGATGAATTCTGGAATGGTATATCCTAGTTTGGGCCTTGTAATATTGTTGTCGTTAATAGTATCCATTTTAATTCTGCAAAGGCAATGTCACATTTGTCAGTCCATATAAAATCAATATTTCTTGTCAAGGCATATAATGGTGCAACAATCTGTGAAATTTTTTTTATAAATCTTCGATAATATCCAACAAATCCCAAAAAACTACGTACCTTCGTTTGAGTGTAGGGGATAGCTAGTAAGAGGATTACCTGTATTTTTGTTGGATCTACCTGAATTCTAGCTGTTGAGATGTAATGGCCGAGGATGAGGCCTTCTGTCATCATCATATGGCATTCCTCGTGGCTCAAGTAGAGCCTAGTAGCAATGCATCTTTCCAAGACTTTCTCCAATGTATATAATGCCTACTCGAAGTCATCTCCATAGGGTGTGAAATCATCCACGTATACCTCTAATCCTTGATTTATCAAGTCTACAAAAATACTGAGTATGGCTCTTTAGAATGTAGCAGGTGCATTGCACAATCCAAAAGGTAATACCCTGTAAGAAAATGTCCCCCAGGGGCAGGTGAAGGTAGTCTTATCTTGGTATTTAGGGGAAATTTGGACTTGGTTGTAGCCACTGAAGCCATCCAGGAAAGAGAAGAATTTTTTACCGGCAAATGTGTCTAGAACCTGGTTAATAAATGGCAGGGGAAAATGGTATTTGTGTGTTGCTTTGTTAAGATCTCTGTAATCGACGCATATATGCCATTTCGCATTCTTTTTAGGAACCACAACTAATGGAGAAATCCATTTACTGTCAGATTAGGATAGATCAAATTCACATCTAACAGTTTCTGCAGTTTGTCTTTAACAATATCCTTTAGGTGAGGGTTTAATCTATGTTGAGGTTGTCGAATGGGTCTTGCATCCTTTTCAGTGTATAGGTGGTGCATACATAGTTGAGGGTCAATACCTTTCATATGTGGGTAATCCCAAGTGAAAGCCCCTTTATATTTCCTAAGGATTTGAATAAGCTTCTACTGCTGGTCATCACTCGAGTTTTTGTTAATGGTAAGTATTTTCACTGGCTCAATTTCAATAGGTTTTCTATTATAGACAACTGTTGTTCGTATTTTTTGGTCACTGATATCTTTTAAAGGATCTTCTTCAATTTCATTCTCAAGGGTTGCTTCAATCATGTGACATTTTAGATTAGATACGACAACATGGTAGTTAATGTAAGTGTTAATAATATCTTCTTCTGTTTGGTTTTTAAATTCAAGAGCATCTGCTACAGTTAATGGTGATCGCATATTTTCGGTTAAATATGTTACAGGTTTCTTCCTAGTTTTTATTATGGTTAGGCTTGGCTGAGCTGGAGGGTATAAACCTAGGTTCTTCACATCATTCCCTCTAGTTATAGTCATACTGCCTGTTCGGTAGCTTATATAAGCATCTGCAGTCACTAGCCAAGGTCTTCCTAATATTAGAGGATGTCTATCTAGCCGGTTTCTAGGATTAATAATAAACAAATATGTCGGGCATTCCCAAGAATCTACAGACACCATCACATCCTGTAATGTCCCTTCTGGTTTAATAATTGAACAGGCAACAAGTTCCAGCAAGGTCATAGTTGGATCTAAGGCTATGATGCCAAGTCTCTCACAGGTTGTTGTTGTGAGAATATTAATGTCTGCCCCTAAATTGACTAACGCATTGGGAAAGGAGCATCCATTTATTTGTACTGTGACAATATGGTTTCCTGGGTCTTCATATTTCACCTATGTCTCTCTGTGTAATAATAGATCAGACAAAGTTCCGACTACATGGACAGTTGGTGTTACCTTTATTTTCCTTGTAGAATTCTTCATACACAATTCCTTAATGGTTTTTGCATAGATTGGAATGTCTTGAATAGCCTGGAGGAGGGGTATTTTTACGCAAAGATTTTTTAATTCTCCCAAGAGATTGAAGTTGGGATATTTGATTGGGCGAGGTATAATCAATCTTTCTAGGAATGGCAGAGAAGAGGTAATGATTTATTCGTGACATTTCTACTTGACTGTATTTTCCCTTTGAGGTGTTTGTTCTATAGTCAATGGCTTATTTGGGTATGGTTCTTCTAGTTACAGATTTTTATCATCCTCTGGCATGATTATTTGTCCAGACCTCAATTTGAGTTCATTACATTCTCTCAACTCAATTTCTAGATCTAGACCTTCGATGATTTATACCGACTATACTGGTCTGTTGTTAGGATTTGGGTTGGGCTGGGCTGGGAGTTGTAGTCGTAGATTGGATTGAGGATTCTGTTGCAACATATAAGGTGCTGGTAGCGTGGGTTGAGGCATGGGGACTATCCCTACTAGCTGGTTTGTGGGCCTTTGCCAGCTTGATTGCCAGTTTTGGTTTTGTGAAGTGGAGCAGGACCATTGAGATGAATATGGGTTGTTCTGCTAGAATGATGGAAGGTAAGAGGGATTTGGCCAACTATTGTTCGAATTTGACTGATTGGACCAAGGTGGCATGGAGAATGCTTATGGTGGCCAATTAGGAAAAGGTGGTTGGTTCTGTCATGTAGCTTGTATATTGCTAGGAATTATATTATGAAGGCTGAAAGAATGAAGATGGCTCGATAGGAATACATGTTTGTCGTGCTTGCCATTGGCGACACTAGTTTAACAGGTATACTAGTTCTACTTCTTCCTCTACCTCCTTGAAGACCGATTTTAATCCTAGGACTGATGGGAAATTTTTTGTGGCATGTTCCTTAGTGCATATGGCATAGGTCTGTACCATATCCAGTAGGCATTCTTTATGACTATGTTTCTTTTTGCATTGAGGGCAAAAAAATAACCAGGTTCTGCTCTGCTTCAACCTGCTTCTACTTGACTTGCATGATGTCTAACTGTGTTGTCAAGGTTCCCAGGATATCCATTTTGAAATCTTCCAATATGTTACTGATTTCAGGACAAGTAATGCTTCCTCTAGAGATTTTGTTGTCCCTGGTGATTGCATTGCAACCAGCTGGTTTCAGTCTTGTACATCCCCTCGAGCACCTAATGCACAAATCAATAATATTAGCATAGTCTTCTTGATAGATACCAACTTTACCCATGATATTTAGTGTCTTTATCCACTGGTACTTCATCCCTTTAATCATCGTGGTTTTTAGAAAATTATCAGGACGATTTGCATAAGGAGATCTTTCGAGGTTATATTGGAAATGCTCCACATACTCTTCCAAAGTTTTGCTAGGCCTTGGTACCATTTGGGATATCTCATCTTTTAGTTCTCTAGATCTGCAATAATCTCGATATTTTTTAAGGAAGACAGTTTGTGTTTGGTCCCAATCGTTGATGTTACCTCCACCCAATCCCATAAACCAACGCAGCACTGCTCCCTTTAAAGTGGAGGGAAATAACTTCAGTTTTTGGGGCTCGGTGGTGTAATCATAATCCCTACATAGGGCGTCAAATTCAAATAGGAATGCATCTGGATCTTCTGAAGTGAGTCCATGAAAGGTCGGAATGTTTTTTAGTGGGATAGATTTCATTGGGGCAGTGACAACTGTGTCAACAATAGGATATTGTAGTGTAGAGGTCTGGGGTGGTTGTGGATTACTAGCCATTTGGTCAAAGATATGCCAGTATCCTTCTGGGATCTTTGGAGCTAGAGATTTGTTCCTAGGATGTCCAGAAGAGGTGGGAATGATTCTAATAGTACTCCCTTGATCTGGGACACTAGTTGTCCTCTGCTCAATTACTACCTCAGGAGATCTTGGTTCTGCTGGTTTAACCTCAAATTTACCTGTTTCTCCTTCTCCTTCACGGAGGTTACACGAATTCCCTTCTTGTGAGGGAATTGATCATGAATTTTCAATATCTTGAAAACTCCATTCGGTCCCTTTAGTTTTACTGTGAACCTTAGCGTAGGCTATAGATGGTGTCCTATGGCCTGAAGGGAGACAGTAGGATGTCTAGAAGCAATGGTTTAGGGTCCTACTGATGGCTGAGACTCAACTTTCCTTATGATTTCATCGATAAAAGTTTATCATCCAAGGGTCACCGATCCCTTAGATTTCTCAGGTTTGGGTTGTGGGATTATATCATTTTCTAGTCTTTTCTTCTTAGTCAATCATCCAAAAATTCAAATGTTTATTTCTACCTTAAATTCCTAGCAATTCTACTGAAAAGCGGGCGGGGGAGTTGGCATGTTACTTGCTCCATACGTAGGTTCTTACCTTTCATTTTTAATACCCAGTTATCCCTCAGCAGACAAACATCAAACACCTACTTCACTTCTCTACAATTGTGCTGAAAAGCGGGTGGAAAATCAAGCACATTACTTGCTCCTTACGTAGGTTCTTACCTCCCGTTTTCAATACCTAATTCTTTCCTAGTAGTAATTATCACATATACATCACTCTTTGTAAAATGGTGACACTCTCCCTGGAAACAACGCCAAAATGTTGGGTGCTAAAAGGTGTCTTTTAAAAATCCTAATTGTCTCACATTAATTATCAACCCGAGCAAGTCCTTTTATTCCAAGAGTGTAAAAAATATGTGCAAGCTATGAATCCAAAGAGTAATGCTTTTAAAATGAAATATAAAACTTTGATATAAGAGTAAACGGATGCATTATAAAACTCAAACTGCAACTGTTAACGGAAATATTACAACTAAGCATCAAGACTTAATCCTCAAATGAAATCATAATCAAATCTCAAACAGGAAATTCAATTGACAATAGAATCAACCGAGAGCATAGTAGCATTAACCAATCTCTTCTAGCTAATTCTATCTAAATCGCACTCAATCTCAATTAAGCAATTCAAATGGAAATGATATCAACTAAGAGTTCATTAGCATTAATCAATCTCTTTCAGCTGATTCTATAATAACCACACTCTTATCATAATCAACAAAATTCAATGCCTTAACTGATAATCAATTTAATATATAGTAATCATAAATGGAATCAAATGACAAAGCTGCGAATCACATAAGGAAAGTAAACTAACTTCAATACAAGAAATTGGAAAATATCAAACAATATAAACTCATAGAGAATGGAAAAAGATAAAACCAATCAAACTCGCATGAATTAGAAATATATAACACAAAGGATAGTAGTTTGATCCACCAGAGACTAGGCCCTTAGCCACCAACAAATACTGCCGAGCTACTTCAGAGAATATGAGTGAACAACAACATAAATTATGTATTAACCATTGAAATCAATCCTCATTAAAATATGGTCATGTTCCTCAAAAGCACAAGTCTGTAAATTAAAATTGCAATTTGAAATAAACAGAGATCAATCCCTTTTCCTTGTACAGTTTTCACTTTTACAGTCAAAAAGGGTAAAAGATAAATGTGATCCCTCAAGATCAGGGTATCTCGAGGGATTCACAACTGAATGCTATCTTCTAACGTTCTTCTTATTTAGCGTTGATTCTCCTTATTCTTCCTCTAGCATGACCACAATCGACGTGCCTCATTCCTTCTTTGTTGGTTTATGTTGTTTCGTCTCTAGGGAACGACAACCATTCCTTTTGTCATTTTTCTGTATAAAAAGGAATAAGAGTTAGTTACAGTAGCTAAATCCTAATCGAGAGTAGTTAATTCATTTCTTATCATAATCCATCAATATGTTAACGTATCAAGGTATGAAAGAGATAAGAAAAGAAGAAAAAGGCAATGTAATTGAGAGTAAATACATACCCATTGCAAAACTCAACACCTGCAGCCACATTGCGATCTCCAAGGCTTCTGTCTACATTTCTATCTTCTATTGTGATAGAGAAATTCTCAATTGGGGCAAAAGCAATGCTATAAACCATTCATGATGCTGGTTATCTTTGATTTGCATGTTAGCTTCTCTGATCTGATACTTGAAACTCTGATCAAATTCCTAAGTCGTCTCATTTATTCTCATCATGATCTCTTTGAATCTAATTACTGACTATGAGTCAAACTTAAGCTTACTAAACTCTTTGTTTACAGTTGCCTTAGTCTCTGCTAGCATTGAAAGAGGATTATAATACAATACCTAATGTACCAAGCTAGAGTGCTATCCCACAAAGCGGTAACCAACTGTTCCTTCTTTATATTGTCATCTATAATCTATTGTGTTGTCCATACAACACTCATAACAAACTAGAACTTATCTGCATCTTCACTTCCTATGCCCTTGGAAATTGGCATCTTCATCGCATTCGCCATGTTGAATGGTGGTGGTGAAGGTGGAGGTGTGGGCGAAGGTGTATGTGGTGGAGGTGGAGGCAGAGGTGGAGTCGAAGGATTATTTACTCGAGGAATCCCCTCAGTGATTAGTTGAACTGTGCTTCGCGGCGTAGTTTGTCCCACCCCTTTGTTGTCACTTGAAGGAGGTCCAATCAATGGACTATATTCTAGTCCTAATCTTTCACGATTTCTAAAGAATCGTCCACTTCGCGTAGCTCTGAACATCAAGGTAATGGCATCACCCATTTTTCACATAACATCATTTTAATCCAAGTATTCAATGATCTTAAATACTTAACTTGCGGTCCTTTGAAAAATCTTCGCTCCGCTTTACAATAGCTGACTGATGTGTCAACTACAAATTCTGTAACAAATCCTCCTATAATTTGATTGAGCCAATGATCAACAACCCATGTGATCTTGGTTTTAGAGGTTTCTAGTCATTTCACTAATTATGGAGTCCACACTATAGGATTATCAAGCTTCCACCTTCCTTGACTAGCTGTCAATTTAGCAAACCATTCATCTATCTCAATGGGGAAGGTGAAGAGGAAGATCTCATGTATCTCTGTATACAAATACATGTTCAACCACTCTTCCTTTAACAAGAATGGATTCCTGTTTTCTTGCACCGCAAACTCGTGAACCTTCCGATCCAACCATTTTTCAATCTCTTTCTTGGTCAGATTCTAGTAATGCGACATCACACATCTCTTTTAGGAAAATCCCAGTCCTGGCAATGGAACCATTTGTTGGCTTAGGGGTTCCTAACCCAAGTTCAGAGTTAGCTGTGCCAACCAAAAAAACCCTACACTACTTGCCCTTTTGGCAACAACCCGCATAGCACAGGTTGCAGTCTCACCCAAAGCAGTATGGAGGGATGCAAGAACCAAGTTTCCGCATCCAGAGATTAGTGTGATGTCTTTTAGTGCCTTAGATCTACCTTCACACAAATTGATAACTCTTAGGGCACGTTGCTACAACTCTGTTAAAATAACCTTCATACCTTTGTGAAGGTCTACAATTATTCCTTGCAGACCTCTAATAGTTAATTTTCCTACTTACGCACATCAAAGAGCAGTCCTAAATTAGTGTTCACGTAGATTTACTTAAGTTATTAGTAAACATAAGAGAATTCATAAGATTCTTTGTGAAAGTGCTTAAACATGCATTGCGTACATTATTAAGACTTATTCAAGAGAATCATGTAACATTCAATCAATATCTAATAAAACAAATCATTTATCGGAAACATATAACATTAACAGAGAGAAACAGAAATACTCAAGAATTATTTGGAAAATTGTCTTTATTGATCTTCAATTCAAGATTGTAGACTCAAAACTGCCCTGTGCATAAAGCTACAGGGGTCAGCATGCTTATCTGTAGACTCTACCCAGGCCTATGTGCACTCAACTGGAGAGCCTTTCTTCTTCTATCTTACCCCCTTCTTCTACTACTATTGCTTTAGACTCTCTAACATACACCTATTTATAGTCCTTTTCATACAATGTCATGGTCCGCAGACCATGGTTGAATCTCAAAACCAACTCAAAACTTATCCAAAACAAGGGAAAAAGCCCCTTTAAGTCCTATTCACCTATGCGCTGGCGGACGGGTGAGTAACGCGTAAGAACCTGCCCTTGGGAGGGGAACAACAGCTGGAAACGGTTGCTAATACCCCATAGGCTTGAGGAGCAAAGGAGAATCCACCTCAAGGAGGGGCTCGCGTTGATTAATTAGTTGGTGAGGCAATGCTTACCAAGGTGACGATCACAAATCGTGGAGACTGTACATTATTTACAAAATTGTACCAAACTTTGGGTTATCTTAACCCCAAACTAACCTAGGGGACCCCATCCCAACAGTGCTAGGACACCATTACTTGCTAATGGGAATCGTATTCATTTATATCATAAACTAGGATCAAGGGTTTCATTTGTCAACATTGTCTCAGAATCTAATCTTCAAGTTACAAGGGTAGGGGAAAATGCTATTGCACTGCAAAATTTTTAAATCTTCAATAAGTGTAACAGTTGAAAACCAACTTTTGTTGGCAGTTAATACACTAATATATATATATATATATATATATATATATATATTATATATATAATATAGATAGATAATAATAGATTAACATAGATTAGATAGATAGATAGATAGATATTAAAGAAAAAAATGATAATAAAAAAATATAATAAATAAAAAAAGGTCTATCAAAACCTCTTATGGGGCACAAGAAGTAAATGGTAACATTTGAAAACCACTATGTGGTGGTTGTAACACACTTTTCCTTGTAACAAAATAATATGTTTCTTATATTTTACCCTATGTTATTACAAGCTTAAGTTTTTTTCTTCATCTTTTAAAAGTTTTTAAAGTAATTTCAAAAGTATTGTAAATAAGAGTTATGTTGTAAAGAGTAGTATTAGAAATTGCATTTGTTGTTACACTTGTAACAGCTAACAATTTGCAGTAGCAAATTGGGCACAATTGTTCACTTCAATAAATGGTATCACTAGTATGATGTCGTCGGAATAAATGACATAATCAATACACTACCACTGGAATCAATCACATCACCAGTACTTTTCCACCACATCACCATTGGTAGGTCATTTCAAAAGGTATATTGCTTTTTCTTTATTTAATGATTATGGAAATTAATATGATGTTTTGTTTGATGGTCGAGGATGGTCATCGCATTAAAACTCAGGGGAGGGTGAACCATTTAGTGATCCGTAATTTAACCAGTGACAAACCTTGTAATCATTATCAAATATTGCAATCATTATCATCTTTTTATGTCAATCATGCCATTGGTTTAAGTTACATTTAAGAAAAATTTCCATGACCCCGGATTAATAATGAGACAATAACCCATATTGTACAACCCCTTGATCTAACATCTTTGCCTTTACTGCCCCAATATATATCTCAATGAACCACTACATCTTCATTTCACAGAATTCTCATAGAGTAAGTAGACAGAACACAGAGGGTATTGTCTGAAGCATAGATGGGGGGAGTAGCAGTAAGGAATGAGACTAATTCCATAGAGGCATTAGAGAATTTCTCAGTGGGATGTCATATTTTCAAAGAAGTGGGGTAGTTCAAATTTTTCGAATGACTCAAAGGGTCGAAAGATTCTGTTTCCCTGGAGTTTCCTAAGAATTTGAGCAAGAATCAGATGAAGGTCAGAGGGTTGAAGTTGGAAGTCATCGAGGATGTAATTTCTAGAGTATCTAAATTATAACCTGAAGGAAAGCAACGGTTTAACTGGAAAATCAATGACCCTTCCCTCAAAGCTGAATTTCTACAAGGGGGGCAGAAATTGGTTAAGAAGGGTAGGCGAATTGACGGACTATCACTTTCGTGGCCATGGGGAGATGTTTCTTTATTCATCATTAAGTATATTAAATGTGAAGGAGGGGCGACAATAGTGTTTAACTATCATTTTCCACTGTTAAATCATCTCTGACATAGGCAGTTGATTAACCTTCCTTACTTCTTGTTAGAGAATTTGAAGCATATGTCTACTGCTGTTAAGGTTGCCTCACATCCATAAAGTTGTGTCACCAATTATGGCCTTATAAAATTAATTGTAATGGAGGCCCTGGATCACCAAGGACAAATCTGGGAAGATTTAATGAGCAAAAATTACAAGGACTTCATGCTAGAAACAAGTCAAAACCTCCGCTAGTGCTCCGAAAGAAACTGTGGTAGTTGAGGAGCAAGGGCAACCCTGTGGAAGAAAAATCAAGAAAAGGTAACTATAAAATCCAATAGGTGGCAGAACACCAAAAAGGAGGGTCAAATTTAGCACCTAACTAGAACCCTCACCTCCATCCAAAAAGAGGTCAAGAAGGCATGAGGATGTAAGGAAGCAAAAGAAGGAGGAACATGCCAAGCAAGAAGAGGTTCCTTCACTAGGTAATAACGAGACTCAAACCCTATTGCGTAAAATAAAAGAGTTAGAAAAATAAAATCAAGAATAAATATAGAAAATAGAGGATAATAAATTGGAAACAAGAGTTCTAGATCTTGATACTCTAGAAGAGGTTGTTGACAAGATGAGAACAGAAACTACACCAGGTTATGTATGTACAACATGTACTAAGAATTTAGCAACAGCGGGGTATAAATTTTGTGTTGCAAGTACCATCTCAGAAGAAACCCTAAAAGAACCCTATGAGGTTGTTACACAAGAACCCATTGACAACATTGTTGTTGCATAATATCCAACAGCTAAAATGGAGCATCCCACAGTGTTTGACCTAGAAACTAAAACACAAGAACATGTCGACGATGCTATTGTTACACAAGAACTAGCAGTTGAGGCAGAGGTTCCCCAGGAAGAAGTGGTAAGAGTTGACCCACAAGAACCTGCTAATGAAACTGTTGTTACACAAGAACCAATAACTGAAGCAAAACAACTTGAATCATGAGATGTTGTTAACCCCCTATCAATGTTGCATGTGAGATAATATTAGATTTTGAAGTAGGGTGGTGTTGAGAGAAACTTTTGTTGATATTAGAGTTATAGAGATGGAAGTACTTGGCACTCTCTTTGCAAAAGGGACTGATTTCTTTGGAGGAACATCAAAAATTCATATATACTCTCAAAGAACAGTGGGCCAAGATGAGGTTGAAGGAAGAATGGACAAAGTGGGGAAGAAAGAAAATTAAGGAGAAGGAAGAATAGATGCAACAATTATAGCAAAAGGTTGAGGAATTATCAAATGACAAAGATAAATTGTGTAGACCCACCCTGAACCTTTTAGGGTGTATAATTCCTTCCCCATCTTATCCAATATTTCTATGGGAGATATTTTATCTTTTTCAGTTCAAAGTTGTCTATGAGAATAGACCCTATTAGGGTAATTCTACCCGAACTTTCTTAAATGTTTTTCACGCATGTGATTTTGACGAGCAGAGCTTGTTGTGTGAGATTTTTCTACATAACATGATTTGTGAATATGCTAGCCTAAAAATTATTGTACACATCAGTTGTGTGCCTTCATCTCCTTCATGAGAAACCAAGTGGAGTGGCACCTTGCCATGAAGTCATGTGACACAAATGAGGAGAAGGTATCACTGTGGATAAGAGTAGAACTAGGCATGGCCACTGAAATGAGGTGTGATTTTAGAAGGTTTCTTAGTACTCTTAATATGGTTGAACAATCAACCCTCTACAAAAGGAGGATTGTTAGATCTTTCCTCAAAATCTTTACACATCTGAAAAGTCAAGCATTGACTGGATGCTTGAAACATACATAAGCTGGTAGTGTGAGTCTGCAAGAGTGTGATCCTTTTAGGTTTCCTAATTTTGTGTTTGTTTTTACACAAGTCCTGGAATACGACCCAATTGTGAAATCAATGTGAGCTTTCTAGGTAGGACTTCAACTTAAGTATCCCTTGACCTTTCGGTCGAAGACTATCAGCCCCATTACCAATTGTGTGATTATGAAGATGAATCATGACCACATCAGCTAATGGCTACTCATGGTTATATATTAGTTGATGAAGATACTACTGGTACTTATAGTTTCATATATTTGCATTAGCGATACAACAGTGGTACTTGAAGATTCCTCATGAGGACATGCAGTGGCTTCAGTTGAGGGGAGATGTTGGGTGCAGATTTTGAGTGTATCTTAGACACCTCTTTCCCTATTTTTGATCATTTTCTCTTTATATATATGAAATTTATGTCACAAATACCACTTTCCCTGGTTATAAGAGCAATCCTTTCTCCAACATATTATTTTTCCATTTTCTATTAAATATCAAATGAAGTGATGTCTTTTTGGGATGACTAACCATGGTAATTTTGGAAGAGGTATTCTGGTTATTTTTCTTTCAGGTTGTGCCCATATAATAAGGACTAAGGGATGAAAAAATGTTTTTGTTACTTGTTTTTAAAATCTAAAGATTTGTTGTTACATTCCGAAGTTTTTTTGTTACACCTCGAAGTTGTTGTTGCACCGTGAGGATATTGTTACACTGCAACTGCCAAGGACCGCGATTACTATCTTAGAATACAATTGTTGAGAATCATGAAATTATCTACCAGTGGATAAAGGATCTTAGTGGTTATGATTGTAGAAAATGATGTAACCTTGATAGGGATTTCATTTGGAAACTATTTGTAACGATTTATATTTTTCTCTTAATATTGATCAGCATGAGAATCATGAGATTCTCATGACTGATCCATTCCCTAATTTATGGGGCTTGTAAAACTTTATAAAAAGGTTTTGGTACCATAAAATGGGATGGAAACATAGGAATAATTTTGGCATTTTGATCTTGTAACTTCCAATCATTTTTAATACATAACACATCTAGTGATGTTTACATAGATCTCGTGTTGATTTTTTAACTAGTTTTCATTCTATCCCCGCACCTTGTTAGGGAGGAAGGGACCTCCTCTTTAGCATGGATCGCAGCAGTAGTAGATTAATAATTTAAATTTATTTTAAGTGTGGATTTATAACTATCATTATATAAATTGTAGCACATATGCACTTCTGTTTTCGGATTTTATTATATGTTGTTACACAGCATTGGCTAGATCTATAATATTTAATCAGTCGATGCATTTCCATTAATAATCTATGGCATGCCTGTTCTTTGAGAAAAAATGAAGTGTGATGAGTTGATTTCATTCCTGTAGAATGTCTTTTTAATTTCTGCATGATTTTTTAAATTTTGCAATTGTGTTCAATGACATTTCTTTCATTTCTTTCCCCGGCTATTATGTATCGGCACAGACAGTGCGGAAACCATTGAAATAAACAAACTTACCTTGGTTGACAATTAAATGATTGCGGTTCATTCAAATTTAAAAGTGATTAAATCATCTCAACCAAGGGAACCCCCATAACAACTTAATCACAACATTTTCAGGACAGGAGAAAATATCCTCCTGCAAAAGCGAAATATAATTTACGAAGCTCTCCAAGAGCCCAACCCTTCCACCTTTATCACGAAAATACCTACAAGGTCGTTTACCATTCCGCAACCTCCTATAGAACCTACGCCAAAAATGGTCGAAGGATTTTATGGTGTGCAAGACATAACTCAAAAGTTTCTCATAGCTACAACATAGTCGATGACTTAGTGCAATCGCCATCAACTATGTAACTATTAGAGGTCGTGTAAACATGCCCAACCCAATGGAAAGCATTAATTTCCTCTCTCGGTGCCACCGTTCCATCCAATTCTTGCCTAATGGTCTTTGACTTAGATAAAGCTACCCCATGACTACCATCAACTATCATTTTCCAAATTCTAGTCTTAGTCCAAAACATCACCATCCACCGTTGCATTGTCGATGAATGACAATCCACATGTATAATGTCAAAATATATTTGGAAAAAATTAGGATCCCCTGAACTCAAGCCTTCTGACAGCATGCTTATAACATACGATGGGTGCCCCTCAGCCCCCATAGGACTATACCCTAGTGTGCCTGTTTAGCTAGATTCTAAAACTATGCTAATAGATATTGATATACTCGACACCCAACTGGATTATAATATCCTGTTGTGCCGAAGTTACATGTACGATATGTTAGCAGCCACCTCGTATGTGTTCATGATAATGATGTTCCCACATGGTAGAAAAATTATTACGATAGATGAACTCACATAATATGAGATGAATACATTACCTGCGCCTAACGATGTTCTACCATTAGTCTAATCTTGTTATGATTGGATCAACACTTACACTGAACTCAACCCTGACCAATTTAAGCCATCAACACTCTTAGGGACATTCTCAAGAGACCCTCTAGTGATAGAGGTTATTTCCCCAACCACAGGAGCATCAGTATGCATGATCACCACATCAAACACCCCCCAAGCTTAAGAACCAGTTCTAGATACTAACAACAATTTTTTTACGGATCTGACTTTCTTACCAAATTCCATTAGTCACACATCCCTCTTATATTCTCTACCTAGTTTCATCTCGCACCAAGTCATCACAACACTCTCAATGACCCACATGGCCCTAACGATATGGTCTTGTATTTGGCCCCTTAGGCCATCTCAGCAAGCACAGGAATCACTGCAACAAATGCAACTCCTATTCCTCCTCAAGATAGCATGACACTACAAGTAGCGCCTACACCACAAGTAGTTCTTGCACCAACACCAGACAATTCTAGAATAAGGGATAAGAAAAATGGCAAAAAGGTAAAAGCTTCAAACACTCCCTCCTCTAGGGTCCCTCAACACTATCCATTGTGTGAAACTATGAGGCACCCCACCAACAAATGGCATGAGTTAAATGAGCTTAAAAATATTTTTCATGCCCCAAAAGCATCATTGAGCACTCCTCCCCCTGCCAAAGAAAATATCACATCCGCACACCATAAAGCATTGAGAACCAACCACACATGCACTGTATTCCCATAGTACGAGCACTACACTCATCATTTCCCTTAAATTCCTTGATATCAAGATGTGTTAGGTGCACTCACCCAAGCCAATACCCTAGTACTCCCAACAAAGGATGGATCCAAAAACATATTTTATGTCATAAGGGAAGAAGCTTCTTTCTCCTATCCCTCCTCTGGCCCATCAACCTCCCTCCTTGATTAGAGGCAACCTGAACCAGCAACACCCAACCAATGCCCACTCGTACTTTATGTGACGTACAAGATCATTTGATAAATCAGTTGTTGGCTTAGGGGGTCTTGACCCAGGTTTAGAGTTAGTTGCACCAACCAACAAATACCTACACTACTAGCCCTTTCAACAGCAACCCACATAGTGAAGGATGCAGCATCACCCGAAGTAGTATCGGGGGATGCAAGAACCAAGTTTCTGCCTCCAAATACTAGTGTGGTGTCTTTTATCGCCCTAGATCTACCTTCGCACAAATCGATACAGTCCTAGGGCTCACTGCTGCAACTCTGTCAAAATGGTCTTTAGACCTTCGCGAAGGTCTATGATCGATCTTTGTGGACCTCTAATAGTTGATCTATCTACTTACATGCATCAAGGAGCAGTCCTAAATTAGGTTCACGCAAATTTACTTAGGTTATTAGTAAATATCATAGAATTCATCAAAGGCTTCACAAAATTACTTAAACATGCATTACATATATCATTAATAGTTATTCAACAGAATCATGCATCATTCAATAAATATTTCATAAAACACATTATTCATCAACAACATATATCATAAACAAAAATAAACATGAATACACAAGAACTCTTTGGAAACTATCTTTATTGATCTTCAATTCAGGATTACATACTCAAAACTACCCTGTGCACTCAGTTGCAGGGGTCCACACACTCAACTGCAGACTCTACCTAGGCCTATGCATACTCAGATGTAGAGCATTTCTTCTCCTATCTGACCCACTTCTCTTCACTATCACTTCTCATCCATCATCAATTACCCCCAAAAACATAGGCCTTGGACTCTCTAAGACACACCTACTTATAGCCTTTTGCATATAATGCCATGGTCCGCAAACCATGGGTCGATCTTAAAACCGACTCAAACTTTACATAAAAAAGGGGATAAACCCACTTGACACATAATCATGTACGCACTCTATATCCAAAAATCACAGAGACTTTACATTAGTTACAAAAATGTATCAAAACTTGGGTTATCTTAACCCCAAAACTGACCCAGGGGAGACCATCCCAATAGGCCCGCAAATCAAAGATCGTGAATCACCCTCAAGTCACTCAATTAGCACCATGATCTTGCTGCGAAGATCCCCCAGCTCCACCTGGATCACTACGACTTCAACAGTGCTCTAAATTACTGCCTGCTTGACTTCCTCAACTAATATTTCTATGGTTGGTCCTTCGACAGCCAGCCTCATCATCTGTTGTGTTTGCTGCGAGCCTTTAAGCTTCTCCTAAATGGTAGTCATGACTTGATAAGCTTCCTCCAACCGTGGCTACAACCTGGCCTCTAGCAAGGCCTCCTTTGTTTGCACTTCCTCCACTTGTGCTAGGAGTTGCTTTACCTCCTCTAACATGGCAAGGCATTACGCTAGTGCTATGGAGCATGAAATCACTCTGACTTCATCATATTTCCAGTATTGTAGCTCCCTAATCTTTGTTTTCAATGTGTGCAGGCTTATATCCTCTTGTAGATTAGTCATGACCTCCATGGCCTACTCGAATAATGTCACACAATTAGTGACTACGACATCCAGGGTAGCCATTCCTTCCTTGATCGCAGCTCCATGCTACTCCTGGACCTCAAGTGGATTTGTAGGCTACAACTTCAACTCTAAATCTGTAATCTTCATATTGAGCTCAAAGGCTACTCATCCAACCTTTGCTTTAGTTTCATGCACACCAGCGGCTAGTTTTCTAATCTTTGCTTCTGGTTGTGCATCCTCTGGGATGTGAAGCTTAGGCACTGTCTTGCATGCCTCTGCTACTGTAGACTCCAGACTGGAACTATGCATCTGAAGTGCCTCCTTTTCCTTTAAATCTTGTGTCTTCTTAGTGAACATTTGCTCATTATTCACTTTATACTCACTGATAAGGTTGAAGGCTTATTGCTCCCTGGTTCTTAACTCATCTGCTACCCCTACATGCAACACATGGAGGGTCTCGTTGGAGGGTGTCATTATATTCAGTCCAATATTCTTGATCATACTAAGTATGATATGATCATCGATGGTTTCTGCATGAAGGGACCCACCTGGAAATGTTATAGTTTGAATATCAAGGGTCCTTACTAACTTGACTGCTTGTCTCATCCCATGTGCCAAGCTCGGTTGCTCAATGCTTGCTTGTCTAGTGCCTAGTTGTATCGTGCTTGCTTGGATTTGTAGCTCACGTATATCATTTTGGATGCCCCCCAACGTCTACATGTACTGATGCTCAAACTTCTCTAGCACCTCGGTTGTGGTATCCCTGATTTTATCCCTGATCTCATCGAGATCACCTTCTGTTAAGACCATGGGATCCATCTGTGACTTATCTAATTTTGGATTTTTCCTTATACCTTGAAGTTGCTCCTTGCAACATTTCTTTAGAATGAATGCGGTGCTTTGCCCCTCACCTCCTTCGTCGCCTTTCCCTAACATTTCTTCCTCCTCTATCTCCAGTGAAAGTGACTTTCCACCTTTTTGTGACTCGCGATGTTCCTGTTCCACCTACTCCTTGCCAACACGTTCTTTCTCCACATGAGCCTTTTCAGCAGATTCCTTCTTTTTATGCATAGCTAGGTTAAAAATAACCTCCTTAGCTACCTCCTTCCTTTTCTATAAGGCAGAACTTTCTGCATCCATGCTTGGTCCAGTAGCTAAGTCTGACAGGGCATGCCGCTCTGTAAGCCATCTTGCTACCACCTCCTGCACATCTGTTTCTGTCACCAAATATTGCAAGTCATGCCATTTATGCTCTAGATCCTTCCGCACTTGAATGTATACTCTGTGGAATTCAGCCTTGAATGTCATGTAGGTTGACAACTGCATGAACAAGGTTGGGGACAACCTCGAATGTTGATTAATGGGCATCCGTAGATTCATTTCCATAAGGAACCAAAATATATTCCTTTATGTAACTTGCATGGTATCCTTTATGGCCCATAAGGAAGCAAATTATGTTTCCTCTGGCAATCCTTCCTCAAGCAAAGAAAATTTATTGTCCTCTGGCAATTCCTATGCAACAAGCACAATCGACAACAACAACCAAGCATAGTAGAATGGCTTGGTTTCATCTTGGGCCACTTAGTAGTTCTTTAGGAACTCCCAAAAAAGGTATCTTGACCAATTAAATTGTACATCCTTTGCGCAATATGCAACTAGGGAATCTACGAGCATTGGGACTTCGTTTGCGCGGCATTTCCTCACCACCTTCCTTGCCAAGATCTGAGTGGCTACTTGAACTGTTGGGTCTATTATAGACAAAATTCAATACCCTCGTGACTTCTTCATGAGGCCATAATCTTTCTTCATTCTTTCTACGAGATCCTTTTCCCAATTCTTTCCACCAAACTCCTTATCTAGGTTTAGGCCTTCATACGGTAGGTGCATGATTCTGTGAATTAGCATGTCTATAATGGGTACAAGCCCTCCTAGCCACAAACAACCATCGTGCACCAAGGAGAGAAGCTGGCACACACAGATTGTGTTAATGGGGGTGTGGTGATAATGGGGCACCCACAACAGATTGTGTAACTCTGAGTTCTCGACACTGCGGACCCATTCCTTTGTTTCCAGTGCAGTAACACCTAATTCCACATAATAGACCCTTCACATATACTTATCCATCGTCTAGTGTGGAAACCTAGCATGATATATGAGGTCCAAATCCTCCATTTTCAACAGTGGGATCCTTGCAAGCCGCAAACCTTCAAAAGGGACCTTATCAACTAGTAGGGGCATGGAAATGGTAAATGTCTCAAAATCTGGGTCCTTTGCGACCTTCACCTTTCTCTTCTATGGAGGGATATACTCAAGAAGCCTTTTTATGGGCTCCACTCCTTTAGTGTTAATTCCTTATGTTCCCTGGCCTTCTTCTACCTCCAAGTCAACTACTTTCTCTGGCTGATTATCTTTCTTCGACTTCTATGTTTCCAAATGCTTTCTTGGGGAGCATGGACTAGCACTGGCTTCTTCTCCTTGTCCTTCTTTGATTTGGTTGTTTGGGTCTCTCTGGTATGGGTAGGCTTCAACCTAGGCAACCTCGACGTTGTAGGCATAGGAGTTAGAGCTTCCATACTTACCACTTCCAGGGCAACTACCTCAGAGGCAACATCGCCAGTACTCACAATTTCCGCAGGACTAGGTGCAACCATTTTTTCAACAATAAAATTCTAATTTAGATTAGAAAACTTATCAAACATGGGGCTCGCGACTAAATATTCCCAATACGATCAATTCATAGGAAACAAACAACAAATTTCACTAAAAATTCTTAGAGCACAAAGTGTTCTCCATTGGACCTGCACACATAATTTATAGGGATTTCCGAATTCAAATCTGACTGTTCCCCCAATTTCTGATAATAATTATTGTTTTGGTAGCATATCTTCAAAGATATTTGCCTTAAATTCTGCCATCCCACTCCCCTTAACCATCTTATAGCCATCAAGTCATGAACAGTGACTCCAAAGGTCACTTTCCTATTGTGCTTTGCAGTACCTTCCTCCATGGCGCAACTTCCTAGGTTGCCTTTTTGTCACGTTTCACGCAACCTGCTTACTGCGTGGTCCTCCAAACTAGGAAGTGTGGTTTATAGTCTCAAACTCCCTTGTAACTACCTGGAGCACTAATATTATCCTGTTGCCATATAGTCATTGCGCAGGATCCCCTGTATACAACTTCAATTTTCTCCCATTCATTATTCCCACAAAAGGTTCCCCATTCAGCTTCGCTAGCTGAATTGCACCTCCATCTATAATTTCTTTGATAATGTATGGCCTTAGCCAATGTATCTGGAATTTATCTAGAAATTTGGTGAATTTAATATCGTATAACAAGACAAGATCATTTACCTTGAACTTGTGAAACTTGATCTGGTGATCGTGCCATGCTTTTTCTCATTCCTTCTATACTTGCTAATGAAATCCTGCCAAAAATCAATCCTCTTCAAGCTCCATTAGCTATGCAAGCCATTTCTCCAAGGCCTCGTGATCTGCCATACTTGTGAGCACTGCAATACGCAGACTAGGCACAATATACTCCATGGGCAATATAGCTTCAACCCCATATACTAGTTTGACCGATGTTTTCCCTATCACCTTCTTACAAGTATTTTTATAAGCTCATAGTACAGTAGGTACACACACATCCCAATCATTCCATTATGCGTTGCAGATCTTCGTCAGCGCATTCTTTAAAATATTATTGAAGGCTTCAATAGTTCTATTGGCCTGAGGGTGATACGGTGTACTCTTCTAATGGTAGACCTGAAATTCTTCAGTCAATGCGTTGATTGTTTCATTCAAAAAGTGCATACACCTGTCACTCATCAACACTTTTGGGTATCCAAATCTAGTGAATACATACTCAAACAAGAACTTTATTATCGTAGCCCCTATACAATCCTTAAACAACTGTGCTTATGCCGATCATGTTAGATATTCCATCGTGGTGATGATATAGCATGCACCTATTTTCTTTCTTGGGGGATGAATTGGCCCAACAAAATCGATCGCCCATTTCTCAAATGGTTGCAAACATACTTGAAGATTGTTTGCCCAATGTGATGTCTTTAAATTGTCAATCATAAATTATCAACCAGGGCAGGTATACTGATGATGTATAGGTGCACTATATGTGCTAGAAGTTATTTATTATGTCGTTATGCTCTTGTTAGGATCTAAAATTAAGATTAGTATGGAGATGGTGTCATTAATTATATTAGCGTCTTAATCCCTAATGTTATCAAATAATTTCTTAGGATTTATTTTATATTGAATTAGTTTATGGATGATATGAGAGTGATTCTAGATTTTGCTTGTGTTAGACTATTTTAGATTTTTGTCTTGAATTTTTATGCTACAACCAAATCTAATTTACTAAGTGCAAGAGGAATATATTATATCAAACTGTAAAGGAATATTATCTAAATTCAATTGCTAAGGGGAGGACTCTCACTCTTTTACTTATTCAATTTCATCCAAACAAGATATTCTGAAACACAGTTACGCTATGAAGTAAAAACAGTTGGACTACACTAGATAAAAAGTAGATGAAATAGCCACATTGTACCAGCTAAAAAGAAAATCAAATAGTAGAGTTAAACTAGGTATAAAACAAAGGAAATTGCTTATGCATATCACGATTCACTGGCGAACTCATCATATTGCATTTCTTCACACAAAATAGAGTATTCAAGTAATGAAAGAAATCTAATTCCAATTTGTTAAAGACCTGTTACTAGTCGTAGGGGCCCTCCACGAATCAGCCGACAATCTCCAATCAACATAGCAAATTGCAAACATGAAACCAAATGTATTACTTGCAAATGAAACTTAACAAATTGTTCTAAAAAATTACATGAATCGGCACACACCCAAAACATAGTGTGGCCATAGTTTTTATAATAAGTCTTCTGAATAATAGTATGAGCATTTCAAGCCTAAATATCTTTATTTCAATCAAACTATATCGCTAAACAATCAATTTGCTATTCGGAAAGCAAATCGATCAAATTTCGTGAAAACTTAGATTCTATCGGATGATAATATTGTGGTTGACTTTAGAGTTGATTATGTTATCCTACGACCTTCTTGATGAATTGGTTCAAGGGAGTAGGAAGGAATCCATGGGGGGACCATTCCCTATCCATCTGTATCTTTCTTCACTAAGCTGGAGCTTCTAAACCTTGTGAACAATGGAGGCAACAACAAAAATATGGATTAGTTGCAACAATAGATCAATTCCGTAGCTGAATGGATACTTTAACAAAATAATAGGGTATATAGACAAACATGAAGAAGAAGACATGTAATTTCTTACCTTTAACAAAACCTTGTGTCTATTGCATTATTTAGGTGATAAGTATAGGAAAAAGGGAGGAAATATAGGCAAAAAGGGATGTCAATGTAAGACAATATTTGGACTCTAAATTCCCCCATGCTGGAGGTTTTCTATGTCCTCATACACTTCATCATTTTCAGTCACTTGTGCCTTCTTATCATCACCTCCAAGATTCACTTTCTTCTTCTTTCTGGAAACTACTAGCATCCTTGGTTTTCTCATGAAAATTTTGTATTTTTAGTTAATAATTTCTCTCTGCATTGTCTTGATTTCCTTCTTTAGCTTTTTGTTCTTTTTTTACCACAAACTCAAATGAAAGATGAGATTGTCACTTTTTGCAATCTGGATCTCACTTTATGCCTTCCATGCTTGATTCTCATTCTTGAGATATATTTTCAATGTCTCCAACTCAAAAATATCTTTCTTTAAAATGTTTGAGGCTGAAGGTTCTTGTGGTTCATTGAACTGATTTCACCCTTCTGTTATCACTCAGGTTTTCCTAGAAGTTGTGTAAGAGGAAAGTATACCCAAGGTAACCACAAACCAACCTTTTAGATGCAGAATCTAGCCAATATGCATCCAGATAAGGCTCTCTCTTTATGATTTATCTTTGTTCTTGGAAGGTTTTAGGCTAGTTATAGATTCAAGAGTTTGTTTTGGGAAAATGGTGGAATCCACAAACTAAGGGCAAGATTGAGAGCTTTCAGTCCATTGGGCTATGGAGTCAAAGGATGGCTTCACTGGATTTCTATTCTAAGCACAAGATGGTATTACAGGGCAAGATAGCTAGACAGAGAACAATCCTTAAAATTTAAAGTGGATGGGATGAATTTGAAGGGATGAAAGGCAACTAAGAGTCTTTCACCATGTCCAAAAGAAAGAAATGAAATGACTACAAACAAAGAGCAATGAAGAATCCTTTGTTATAGTAACCAACAACGTTTAAATCAGTAAAGCAAGAACATTTAAGAATTCATGCTTATAACTAATTTAGAGGAAAACATCAAGAATAATAACATTTGTAAACAGAGTACAATTAAGCAAATTCTGTTTCAATCTCTTATGCAAATTATTTGGGAATGGATATGATGGTATTATGTGTTTAATATTAGTAAAGCAAGAGCATTTAAGAATTCATGCTTATAACTAATTTGGAAGAAAACATTAAGAATAACCACATTTGAAAATAGAGTACAATTAAGAAAATTTTGTTTCAATCCTTTATGTAAATTATTCAGAAATGGATAAGATGGTATTATAAACTAATATAAAATTTCAGACAAAGGGTAGAAACACGTATTGAACTGTAGTCCAACACATGAATCCTGCAACAAGTCCAGTGCTTTAAATCGTCATCCAGTAAGCCACAAGTAAATTTCTCCAAAAGATTTTATTCCGAAAATCTCAATGTTACAGCAGAGTAATAGAATCCCCCCCAAATGCTTCCAGGAGTGGAGTATTTATACAAATTCTAAACTAAAATATCTTGAAAAAATATCAAAATTGGTTCACAAATCTCTCCAACTATTTTACATAAATAGAACTTAATTAAAGGAAACTCAAACTAATGCATATATTTGGCACTATTTTGTATGGATAGGTGATGACAAAGAGGAGAATTCGAATTTGATCCAACTCTTAGCTGATGATGAGGCATCCAAGTCACTAACTGCTTCTTTTTTTTGTGAATTTTGCTCCAACAATTCTGCAAACTTGGGGTCCAATGATACCTTGTTATTTCTCAATCGGTAATATATATGTAAAAAGTCAAAGAAGTTATTGTAGATAAATATGTTGGTGAGATAAACCTCTTTCACTTTCCGAAAATTTCTCTCCAGCTGTGCGTAATAGGCTCTGTAAAAAGATGTGTAAAACAGAGTTTTACAGAGTCTGAAAAATAGCCTCTAAATATGTGCATGTATCTCTCATCCTGAAACCACTGTGGAAAAAATAAGATAGGTTGTTGTATATAGGTCTATTAGGAACAAAAAAAAAAATTCAGTTTTGTAAAATGTATTTCTAATTCGCCACACTATCCTCTGCAAAATGATGGCTTAATAGGAATTTTCTGCAAAAAGTGTTTTCCAACATTGTTTAATATTTCCAAAACCATAATGGCTGTTAGAACAGTGAGAGAGGTTTTTGTAGATGGACTACTTAAGAACATAAACCTCCTTCAGTTTTGTAAAATTCATCTTTTATTGATCACAATAGTTTCTGCAAAACTATGACTAAAATATGCAATTTCTGCAAAAATGTTCCTTCTTGTTATGTTTTTTCATCTTTTTACTTTCTAACTCTTTGGACTGTTTTACTTTCACTTTAGACAAACCTAAATATTGGTGAAAGTATTATCATCTATTTTTACCATTTTACTGCCTTTTCTATTCACTTTTACTGTTTACCTTTGACTGCTCTGTAACTTCGTTTTAACTTTCACTGACTTTTACCTGATACACTTTAACCACTGATACTCTTTAACCACTGATACTCTTTAGCTG